>CM023199.3:21144283-21233752 GCA_004115045.4 Sinella curviseta | reverse complement strand
AAGGCATTTGAAAATTATTTCCAGTTTACTGTAAAAAGATTGCTTATAAAAGATTGAAGTCGTGTTAAAAACGAAGAGCCTGTTGTCCATATGGGATATTCGCATAGAGTATACTATGTACGAATCTTCGTTCATTTAACTGATGTGGATACCTTTCAACTAGATAAGGAAGTCCAATATAAAGGCATTGAAATGGAACTTTTAAATTTACGCTTTTTATTCTCAATTTCCACAAGATTAAATCCACGATGATTGCAATATGTAATTTCGAATAGGTGAGTAGTTAACCTGCAACACGACGTAAACAGTTAATAATCCAATTACATCTAGTTAGTACAAAGTCCCTGAAAAATTAGCAGTTAAGTTACAACGATACATTTTATCGGTTTTCGTTGATGTTGCCAGCACTACTTTACCAAAAGGCTTATAAAGATTGACAAATCCTATCCATTGAATCGAACAATCAAACCTTTCCTTTTCAATAACGCTACCTAGTCCGATTTACCAATCCAAAGGGCAGCTGTATAGATCGATGGCTTTGTAATTCATCAAGGAATATTATCAAATAATTTATGACTTTTATGTTTATTCGTCTTTCAAATATGCTTCAATATAGACTAATATAAAGTCATCAAAATATTTTTCTTAAAATCTACAAGTATTTGCTTCGACGAACAGTATAACATATTCAAGTTGTGGTTTCTATTTAAAAACATACAGTGGCACTTGGATCCAGTTTGAAACTGCTGTGTACATTAATACTACCTTTGAGATATAATTTGTTGTGCAAGGATTTTGTGTTATGAATATTTAATTAGTTTGTTACCAGACTAATAAATCAAGAGAGATACTTAATTACATTCCACATTTCAGAACATACGTTCACGGTAATATTTTAGCATGCCGAAACAAATAAACTGTCCGTGATATTACAATGCTGTAACTTGTAGATTCAATAATCGAAAGGAAGCCTTTTCATCTTTTGTTAGTGAATTTTATCTGTTATTATATTTACATCCCAAAATTGTCTTAATGACAAACTGCAGTGCATTTTCACCTGTAGTCTTTAATTTATTGATTCGTGATGCAAATGCACTTGTGGCGTCATAACAATCCCAGAAGCTCGTCGACACTTTTACTGGCATAAAAAGAATATTAAATATTGTAAAAAATCACGTTTAAAATACCCTTAGTAATAACATTAATGGATTTGCAGACTTAAAAATGTACGACGCAAACATAATTTCATGACATGTCTGCACAAGTCAGAATGGACATTCATAAAATCATACATCAGTACAGAAATCTGAGAAGAAGCTGAGTTTTTGACGTCATAGAGCTGTTGTTTAGTTAGAAGAGTGAATGTTTGCTAGCTACAGCTACCGATCAAAATCCCAATTGGTCACGAAACCGAATTTCATACTTCGTATTTTAGCTTTGAGCTGTACCCTCTGCAGTCAGTTCGAATTTGCCATTTCTAGCCGCCATCAAACGCAGCGGCATTTTGAACTTGTGCCGCGTCGTTTGAACACCATGAAGTACAAATTCACCTGCATTTTGGAATCGTTTAATATCAGATTCACTGGGGGTGTTCGTGGAGGTAGTTTAAATTACATTTGGTGTACGTTGTTGTAATCTATTTGCAAACTGTGAAGTACAAATATGTAATGTAAATGCAAATACTTGTATAGTATATCACGCTGCGGATTCCTTATGTGAATTTTTATACTGGGCCATTACACACCTCGAACCATGAGATTTACCTGAGTTAGTTAATATATGAAAGCATGAAGCAAACATATCGCATCGTTTTAACATGTCATAACGTACTTAACATTCGTACTTTGCGCCCCATACTGAATGGAACCCTAACCATTAAAAATTACACCACTTAAAACGGATTTCCAGCTTCAAAATAAAAATGTGCAAAAACGTTTTCCTTTCTTTAATGTTGTAACTGACATGTAAATATAAATTTAGTCTAACAAAATGTTAGTAATATTTTGTCGCAGTTCCCACAGACCAGATTCAGATTCTGATATTTAATGGTGCAAATCTGAGATCCTGTTTAAACGACTGTTACCACTAATCTACACAATGTAGTAATTTAACAACTATGAATCGCATAACTTCAATAGTTGCTGTAACCGTCAAAGCTGGAAATGTTGCCATTCAAATTACCGCAATTAAGTATTGCGTCGCAATGTACAATCGCCGGCCAAATGGTGACCTTATTAGTTCAACATTTTGAATAATAACAACACAATTTGGCTTTGTATGATCGAATGCAATCGCCATTTCTGAACTCATTCAACCCTGGCATACCGCCACCCTCCTCCGTATTACTTATTTTAATTTAAATGCAACTGTAACTTTACTTACCTTTGTTCACATCGGCTCAATATCATTCAAGATTTGCTTTACTAACAATTCGACTATTAACGTACTTAGCTTTCACGCAACTGATAAAAAAGATCAAAACTTTAATTTCCTATTACATACTTCTGACTAGATTCAGGATTAACCATGTCAATACGAATTGAACTATGCTTTGAATTGATTAACTAACGGAAAAATTAAATACTTTCTGCTCTTAAAACTAACGATAAAAAATAAACCAGCTTACGTTGGTTGAATTTTATGATCGCCATTTATTAAATGGCCGTTCAGCTTAGTTGGATAGAAATGTACAGCACATACTGTTACATGGATATGACCAACCTATGTATGCACAAATAGGAAGCATGGATGTAAAAAACAGAAAAAAGGCAATGTAGTATATGCAAAATACAAAAAAGCACGGGAATTTTATAATGGAATCGAGCTCGTCGTATGTAAAGCAAGTTTACTAAATGTGGCGGAGCTGATGATGATGAAACCTCTTGAGCACACTCTAGGATTGAGAAACAATCAGTTTGCTTACCCCAGACACGATTGTTTGAATGAATTATATCACAATATTTTTTATCTACTTCTGAAAGACTACGCCACAAGCACTGGATGAACCTTGTATTAAGTTATATTTCATATGGTGTGTATTTCACTGGTATGGCGTTGAACGCCAAAGCAAAAGTTATTTTCTTGGACGTGTTTTTGTTTTGTTTAATGGCATGAAAAGACCTTTACCAGTATCAGTAAAAATAATCATCTAGAATTCCGCCAAATGAAAGAATCAAAGTTCATCATGGCCAATTTAGTTTACGTTCAATACAATTATATTTCGCGTAGATCAAAATTAAACTCTTGTACATTTTACTTTATTGGCGTCATTTCTCGTGCATTTTTATCTCATCTAATGATCAACAAAAGAAAAAAGAAAAATGCTGAATTACTAAGTTAACCATAAACCGGATTAAATGAACCTTATTGATACGAAAATCTTTTAACTTGGAATTATTTGGTTAGAGATAAAAAAAGTTACCTAGAGATTTATGCATATTCGAACAACAATCTTATATGGAAAATTAATTGTTTCCAGTTGATACTGACACAACTCTTTAACAATCCAAACACATGCTCAGACACCTTTTTGTCCGTAACAACTATATTTTTTTACATATTTTTTAAATTAGCGAATAGAATAATGCAGCATCAAAAGGAATTAATATATAAATGCCGTCATTCAGCGTTAGGTAAACGATTATTAGGGTTTAATCCGTAAAGAATAATTCGTCCGATTGGTAGTTTCGTCTCGGGCTGTAAATATACATAGGTGCTTGAAATTTTAATTGTCTGCCCGCTTCCCAGAATTGCACGAAATTTAAATCGTACAAACAAATGCCGGTGTCATTCTCGAATAATTGAAAGTTGACGTATACGACTTTCAACCATTCCGTCCGCGTATACAACGTTGCATTTTTACTTAAATTGAAATTTATTTATTTATTCATTTCCTTCCCAAAAGAAAAATACTCTTCCTTGTTATATGTATGTATATATATATATACAAACGGAAATGGATTATGAATACTTGGAGCAATTTGAATATGACAAAAACTATTCCAAAATATTTTAAGCGTTACGAGCATCATGTGTAAATTGTTTCTTCAGCGTACTTACAATTTACATGAAATTTACGTTATATAACTTGTACATGCACGGTTTAGCTAACGAAAATTTCTACCGATTGTTTATATCATTCTTTCCAGGTAATGCAATTGAAAAATATGTTCAGTTTACTGTAAAAGGATGATCTATAAAAGTTTGAAATCGTGTTAAGAACGAAGGCGATGTTGTCCAAGTGGGACATTAGGATGGAGTGTAGTAAGTACGAAACTCCGTTCATTTAACTGATGTGGATACCTTGCAACTAGATGAGTAAATCCAATATAAAGCTTTGGAATGGAGCTTTTAAATACTAAACAAAATTTACGATTTAAAAATATTTCCAGTCGCCTTAAGATTATGCCCACGATGGATGTAATATATTCTTGGGAATGGCTAGCCTGAGATGCCACCTAAATTGTCAATAATCCAATTAAATCTAGTTAGTACGAAAGCTTTGAAACATATAAATAAATTTATGATTGCATTTAAATAATAATAATAATTTATGCACCCAACTTGTCTAACACATGAAACTTGATGTTTGGCAAAAGAAATTTACAAGTCTTTCAAAATTTTAGTAACGCTAACTAACAGTCATTGTTTTAAATAATAGTAATTTATATACAATTGAGTATGAATTTTCACAATGTTGTACGTATTAATTAGTTATTAATTGAGATTAATCCGATAAATTAATGCTACAATATTTCGTTGTTCAGATCAAGATGTGTTGCTTTAGCTTTCTTTTAGAAACCTTTAAATTTTCAGATTGCTTTAGTTCTGCAGGTAAAGTAATGAAGGCAGCAATATGGGAGCTTAATATTCTATTCCATAAATAACTTTTACCCGGACACATGTAAATATATCCACACAACTTCTGGTAGTGATTTAAAGTTATAACCATAACTTCAATCCCTTTAGTTCATTAGTACCAATACGGTCCAATAAGAAGAGTCCTTTATAGATTCATAGCAACGCCAAGGAGGGTGGTGAAACTTCAGCAGCGGTTACTCTTGGCAAAAAAATTATGCCAATTTAACTATGTTGCTGAAATAATTTGTAATCACGCATTTAATGTACTGCCGTCACAAAACAATAGACGAGTAAACACGAGTATTATTCACTTTTGAAACATGAAGTTTAAATGCATTTTAAAAACACTTGTGTACTGCTTCAAATATTGAATGGTGCAATATTCAAAATTTAAAATCTGAATGAAACTTCATGCCAACAGCACAACAATGATAAATATTGTCGTAATCCGTAAGTACGGTCTTAATTATATTGAGTTCCATACAAGTTTTTGTGATTTCCATACACAGACAGACAGACGCCATAGATTCATACTTCATTTTTTTGCCAAGAGTAACCGCTGCCGCTAACTACTGCTGAAGTTTCACCACCTTCCTTGGCGTTCCTATGAATCTATAAAAGATTCTTCTTATTTGACCGTATTGATTAGTACCAGGTTGACAACAGGCTGATACAGATGGACATATTCGATCCACTCGATGAATTAATTAAACCAACCCGTCACTCCATTGGCAACCTGTTCAGTTTAATCAATCCAATGGGCAGATATAATAAAATATGGCTTTGTAATTCGTCAAAAAATTTGTGACTTTTTTGTTTATTCCTCTTTCAAATATGCTTCAATATGAACTAGTATAAAGTAACAGAAATATTTTTCTCAAAGTCTATAAGTGGTTGCTGCGTTGAACACAATAACACATTCAAGTTATGATTTATATTTAAAAAACATGTGCATACAAGAACGTGTGCCGCCGCGTTGGAGCGAAAAAAATATTACATATTTGTCAACAAGAGTGGCAGTTTCTTGCACGTCATATCATATCATTATCTTGCCTTTCCAATATATGTCCTATATTACGGAGTGACAAATGCGTAATTTAATGTTAGCATTGTTATAATTTCTTGCAGAGCATCCATATGTACAAAATTAGAACTTATTCGAATACGCTGTCCCCCAGCAAACCGCCATCTGATACTATTTTAAATTGCAACGAGACCGTATTTAGTCTAATGGAGCATTGGTTTTACAAATCACAAATTACTTGTTAGCGACGAACAATCTTTAGCTTACATTACTCAGAAGATCAAATACACAGATGTGTACAATTCAAAGGAAATCATTGCTTCGTTTCTGATTGACTACGGTTAGTGCATTAATGTAAGTGATTGCTCCTTTTCCAAAAACACATCCTAGCTGATATCGCAAATAATTTCAGACGTAGTATTTCCAGGATAGGAAAGGTGACGTCAACTTATTTTTGAAAGTTTGTTCTGAGTTAATGGGACAATAGCAACGGTTGAAAAACAGTTATTCCCAAAACTTCAGCCCTGTAGTTTGCATATTTTAAAAAATATTCAAATAACAAAAAGTTCGCAAGTTGTGGAGATCACAGTTTTTTATATAAAAATCTGAGATTTGGCATGGACGTAGTTAACTAAAATAGAAAATATGCGATTTTCTTATTTTTGTCAAATTTTGTTGTTTAAACAAGTTTACATCAAAAGTTTGTTAATTTAAACATTATTCTGCAATTTCCATACTCCGACGCCAAAAATGTAATGCGGGACCACAAAACCGAATTTTGCGACACCAATTGAATTTTTAGATAAAAGTTTTAAAAGTAAGATCTAAATTCGGTTAAATTTTACTAGGGACAGTTGTTTCTTGCGAAGGAAAATCGTAAAAGTTTGCAGAAACAGTAAAACGTAGTAAAATTATGTCTTTTTCAAACATTTCTACCTCAAAATTCAATTGGTGTCGCAAAATTCGGTTTTGTGGTCCCGCATTACATTGCTGGCGTCGGAGTGTGGAAATTGCAGAACAATGTTGAGATTAACAAACTTTTGGTCAGAACTTGTTTAAACAACACAATTTGAGAAAAATAAGAAAATCGCATATTTTCTATTTTAGTTAACTACGACCCTGCCAAATCTCAGATTTTTATCTAAAAAACTGTGACCTCCACAACTTGCGAACTTTTTGTTATTTTTGTTAACACAAACAAGTGAATATTTTCTAAAATATGCGAATTACAGGGCTGATATTTAGGGAATAAGTGTTTTTCAACTGTTGTTATTGTCCCATTAACTCAGAACAGACTTTCAAAAATAAGTTGACGTCACCTTTCCGATTCTGGAAATACTACGTCTTCAGTATCTCCTATTTCTAACCATCTTGCTGTGAGACAATAAACGTTGAACGCCGTAGTATATAGCAAGTTTCCTGCACGTGTTTTCGTTTTATTTTGTTGCATGAAAGAACCTTTTTGCAGTTCCAAGTGCCAGCAGCAAAAATTAACAATTCCGACAAATGAAACAAATAAAGTTCAACATTGCCATTTTAATTAAGCATCGCCAGTTTCCAGTAGCGTACTTTAGGCCCTGATGTAATATAACTTTGCTAAAATACAAACTGGTTTTGTGGCAAGAGTAAAAGTAGGAAGTATAGGGACAAATGTGGCCAGGACGTAAACATCCAGGCAAATGATATACTCCAAACACTGCCACTGGAATTGTGGTTTATTAACTTTCTCCATGACATTTTAATTCAGATAAATTTAACAAAAATTCCACATGAGTAATCAGTGCACGGAATATTGATAAAAAACATAAATCCATGGCAATGACGTAGTTTGGACTTATGTATTTAATCGATTCACGCTAAATCCCGTAAGCCGGACAATTCAATCCATAAATGTAATTATAAATTATAATACTAATGTTTGATTAAGCGAAATTGTGTAATAGGATGCGGAGTAGATATGTGTGAACTCTTTTATTAGTAATGTTTAAAACTGTCGTTACTAATTATTCTATAAAGTACAAGTGAGAAACATATATTAATGGATTTATGGAAATTATTACGGGTTTAAGGGAACAAAGGTTGTTCAATACTCGCATTGGGTATTGAAATATAAAAATGTATGTGTATACATGTTGTACAAGAGCGGTAAATTCAAAGCATAATTTTTGTTTTTCCGGCAGAAACGAACACAAATTATTACATTCACTTTCCCTTGTAAGATAATAGTGTTGTACTTGAGTCGCCTGTGTCAAACTCTAGAAGAGCCACATTCAAGAGCTAGTACCGCAATTGTGCTTTCAAGTTAAATGCAATTTGGGAAACATACCAAAATTACTTGATCTCGTTCTAAGACCTGTTGGATGCATAGTTTTGCAAAGGTATCACATTTTAGAAATCAGAATAATAATGAATAATAAATTGTAAAGTTAAATTGGCTGGTGTTGGAAGTCACAAAATGACTAAGGTGGCTAGTGACTCCATTAATGGTACCAGGTTATTCGGGTCATTGCGTTTGTTATTGCAGTTGTTGACATCGTGTCTAATCTAATCAAAATTTCAGAAGCACGTCCAGAAATGTAAACCACCCTAGCAGCAGGTTGCCTGGTTGCTCAATATTACATGTCATGAAAATGTAAAAAAATCAAGGTATAGTAATTTTTATGATAAATTTTATTTGGCTGCTTTCCGATTTCATAGCTGTTATACAAAAAGAGAATCGTTTTCTCGATAACTTGGCCTTTTATGAATTAATTTTGCTTCCGCTTTCATCCCGTGTTAGTTACTTATTTAGTCATATTAGGTAAATGTTAAGCAACAACCAATCTTATTGTTTAATGAGCGCCCATAGGCAGCACAGCATATCTACTCATCAATTATTTAATAATGTACTGATATGAGAATAGAACCACAATTCGTTTGTGAATATGAGCAATATTCGTTTGTAGATGTCACATGAAGATTTTGCATATAACAGCTACTTATAGCATTTTGCTTGGTTTTTTCAACCAATTAAATTGGAAATTGTTGTGTTGATTTGAACTTAAAGATGAATAAAAATGTGGGCCAGTTTAGTTTGAAATAGGTAGATACATAATCTGCTCCGCAACGAATCCAATGCATGCAACAATGAACTAGTTTACTAAATATAATATAAGGACAGTTTAGTCGATGGTTACAGGAAAATTACGTGCCTCAGTTTTCTCAAGATTCAACATCCACCATTAGGGACCAATAGAAATAATAAACACACCCAGTTGTCCGAAATCCGTTGACGGTAATGTTTTTAAGTAATTATCATATACCGGGAAGAAAATAATTAAATCAGGCATTTATAAATTGCCCGATATGGAACGAAATTTCTTATTCAAAACACTGTTCATTGAAGGCATTGATAATAAAATTTTGCTAACTCTAGGGGTGCTAAATTTTCAACCCTTGTATACAAAATGTTAAGAATTTCAAACCAGTATCTATAAAATTATTTTCTTTAAACACAAGTTAACATTTTCACATCATAATACTGTCCTCTAGCTCTAATCAATTATGCATGTAAGTAGTGTAGATGGACAAACTGTAGTCGCAAACCACTACTTTTAGCGGGAAACGTTTGAAAAGTCGTTCTCAGAAAAGTAAAATCATTTCCAAATATTTGAGTTTGCAGTACTACTTGTACTTAAGTTGCAGCTTAATGGATAATATAACGCCATTTTGTGAAACCTTGGTACTCGTAGAATATGTAGTTAACTCAGGTGCCTCGAGTCAGTGTGTCTGTTCGCAACTGTAATTTGACAAGCTTTCAATGTAAAACCCTAATTGTAGTAAAAAGCTTCAAACCTGTCATCGCAGACATTCAATTCAATAATTCATAATTATGCATAAACGGAATGGGGAACTTTATCCCCTGCAATATGTCTGAAATATGCCAGAAAAACAAAATTAATCACTTATTGTCGTGCAATTTTTTTTCTCGTTAGAATGAAAAGTTATAAAATTAAATATATTTTTAGTAACGTTATAAAAATAGTAGAAATACAAATGCCAATCCAAATCAGTGGAAGATAAGATTTATTATCGTATCCGAAGTAACGAGTTTTGATGTCATTCTAAATAAATCGCAAACTTTCATGGCGACACCTTCCGGATTATTATAAGTAGATGTAAGATGCGCCATATTTAATTATTTGCTCGCCAAACCATCCAGATCCCAGATCTTGGCTTGATAACTTAAGGTAGAGTTGTTATAAGTAGCATGTAGCTGGAAAATATGTACCGTTTTATAACATTTCATTAAAAGTGTTAAGTACACAATCAAATGCGTCCAGCCTGAATTGAAAGGAAACGTAAGTGATGTCCAAATACATCAACAAACTACGTACATCTGCAGGTGACATTCTGTCTTTTTTTCAGGAGGACTACGCTCAGCTCTCTCTTGTACGTTGAAGATGTCCTTTCGAAATACTGAGTCGACGGCGGTAACGCTTTTAACAGCAACAAAATCCGTGGTTAAAACTTGTGTCTGGTTTTAGTCGTTCCATGAATATTTGTAATTAATAATAATAATTTATAGACAATTTTCACGTGATTTACAAACTTGTTAAAACTTTACAGTGTTTACAGAAATTCCTTTTTCTACCACAAACGCTTTTGCTGAATGTAACCTGTCCACGAAACAACTTGACTGAATATATTTTTTTCGAACAAGTCTCTCAACCTTAAAAGCCTTACAGGTCATCTACATGTCTTACTAAAAATATCCCGCACATGGCGGAACTTCAACTGCGACGTCAGGCCATACATTCAATATCTCCGAAATTATTTTATTGTGATAAATTGAATATGAATGGCAGCTCCTCTCAAATTTCAATGTATGGATATTCTGGTGGTGCTCGATGGATATATTCACTGTTGGTGGATCACAACGAATCATGATGCAGGTACGAGTGCACAATCATGAAAAATTCTTTCCCATAGACATCCTTGACGTTTTCAATTATTTGGATTCTATTAAAATGATGTTTGAAGTTCAAACGTTCTGAACTTTATATTTGAAATGTTTGTGTCGAATATGTAATCCTTCCACTGACCTTGATGTCAGCACTTCGTTTAACCACGATTCTACTCACACATATGCATTGGCTGTAAAACTTTTTGGCATATTTATTAACCACTGTCAGAAGAATGAGTAGATAAAGTCATACTCAAATAATTGGGAAGAATATTTTGCGGCTAATCTTCATTGCAAATTAAATCGCACATCTACCAAATTGTGCCAATTATATCTTGTGGAAACAAATATGGTTTGACACACTTTGTCTTAATATGGTCGAAAGCAGTTGCAATTTCTGAACTCATTCAACCCTGACTTACTTCGACCCACCTCCGTATTACTTAATTTAATTTAAATACAACTGTAACTTTACTTACCTTTGGTCACATCCGTTCAATATCATTCAAGATTTACTTTCCTTATATTTCTACCATATTAATAACATACAAAAATGCAAAGGAATCGTGTAATGAAATCGAGCACGTAGTAAATACAGCTTAGTGAATGTTGTGGAATGGATTATATGTCAGTGTCTTGTAAGGCCGATTTAGGATTGAGAAACAATTAGCTACGTACCAACAGACACGATTCGTCTGGGAATGAAATTCATTCAATGAATCATATTACATTTTAAGTAGAACTATAAACTTACTTGGGTGGGGTACAAACTATCTTGTTATGGGAAACATTTTAAAGGGTCAGTATTTCACTGCGATGGCGTTAAACGTATTTACTAAGTTTCTTGATCGTGTTTTCTTTTTGTTTTGTTGCATGAAAATGGAAGAACCTTTTTGCAGTACCAGCAAAAATGAATCATTTACATGTCGCAAAATGAAAGAAAAAGTTCATGATGCCCAATTTAAGTGAGTAATAATACAAGTAGATTGGGAGTTTCTTGAAGATGACAGTCTTGCAATGGTTTACTTTATGGGCATAGTTATCGTGCAGCTTAATCAAATCGAACGGTCAACAAATCCAAAAAACCAATGTTTACTTCTAAGTTAAGCATAAACCGGTTTGAATTGAACCATAAGTAAAACCATTATTTCCGAAATCAGAAGAAGCTTACTTTTTGACTTCATAGAGCTGCTGTTTAGTAGGAAATGTGAATGTTTGCTCGCTACTGCTACCGATCAAAATCCCAATTGGTCGCGAAACCGAATTTCATACTTCATACTTTAGCTTTGTTCCAGGCCATCTCAAGTCAATTCGATTTTTGCAATTTCTAGCCGCGATCAAACGCACCGGGATTTTAACTTGAACGCCATAAAGAACAAATGCGACTGCATCTTTAAACCGTTTAATATCAGATGAACTGCAGACGTCAGCAGAGGTAGTTTAAATGGCAATTGGTGTAAGTTATCATCTATTTGCAAACTGGGAAGTACAAATATATATAATGTAAATATAAATACTTTGATAGTATATCACACTGCGGATTCTTTACGTGCACTTTTATAAGGGGCCATGTCACACCTGGAACCATGAGATTTACCTGACTTCCAATACGTTAATACACGAAAGCATGAAACAAACACATAACGCGTCGTTTTAGCATGTCCTAACATACTTAACATGCTTAGTAGACAAAGTAACATACTCAAAGGAAGCCTGATGTTAAATTACGCCACTCGCAATGGATTTCCAGTTTTTAAAATACAAATGTGCAAAAACAGTTTCATTTCTTTAACGCTGACATCATGACGTAAACTACCAAAACTCAAAACCACATTCAAACTTTGTCTGACATCATCTGCTGTTGACTTCTTGCTACAGCTGTGGAAATTTACATTTTATAATGTACAGGCCTTGCATAAAAACGCTTACAAATATACACTACAGCATTCTACCCGCAGAGTAGAGTTTTAACTGTGAAGTGTTAATTCAATTCTACCTTTAATGATTTTCATGGAATGTTTTGAAATAAATTTTTGAATTTTGAAAATGACCTTATTTTTAAATGTTTATGTAAAAAATGTAATCCTTTTACCGAACTTGACATCAACAACCTCCAGTATCACAAATCAACTCTGCCATAAAAGCAAACATAATAGTTACCTTTTATTAGCTTAATGAGTTCATACGGCCAGAAATTAGATGGTCGACGTCGAACTCAAATAATTTTGTTGAATATTTTGTGGCAAATCTTCGCATCAAAGGGCATCCCCTGATATACCTGATATACCATACCTGATATACCATATATATACATAATATGTATCATTCCAGAAACCGTGAAAGTGAAGTTTCTTGGAAAGTTTAATGTGCCACGTTATAGTCGTTAGCACGAATGAAATATGTATGGTTGTAATCTCATCTAACCGGGACAAACAGTTAATCTCCATATTTATACTTAACTATAACTGTAAAATTATTTATCGTTGATGAAATTCAAATCTGATTCAAGATTTGCTTTAATAACAACACTGCCGTATTTACGAATCCATTGTTCGCACAACTGGCAAAGAGAGCAGACCAGAATTTCAACTAGTTATTATCTAATTATCACTTTTGGTTTGCACCATTTATTAAATTGATTTTATGGGTAACAAATACATGGCAAGCATTGCATTGTAATTATAATCTACCTGTGCACAATAGCAAAACATGGATCCAACATACATACAACAGAAAGCAATGTCAAATAAAATACTGTTGTTAATAATGAACTGTTTATGTCTGTTCCTGAAGTAAGAATTGTTTTATTAAAAGCATGGTAAGAATTAAAAACAATCATTTTTGTTCCGCCAGACATATTTCTGACCGAGTATTTGAGCATGCAGAGACAAATGATTGTCCATGATATTGTAGTGCTTAACTCGTAGTTTCATCCTGTACAAATCGACCTTTAAGTTTTTCACTCCAACATTATATCTGCCAGTAAATTTGAAGCCCAACACTTTCCTTTTAACGTAGATCAGTTGAGAGTCACCTGCAGTTTTTAATGTCGTGATTATTGGGGCAATTTACCTTGTGGCGTAACAGCAATCCTAGAGGCATTCGTTCACACTTGTGCGAACATTTAACATACATGCATATCAATGAGTAAAACAACAATCACGTTTAATTTACTTAAATGTAATGACTTCACATAATGATGATTTCAAGCATATCTGCAGAAGAGAGAACGGACAATCGCAATATCAAATATGAGTTTCCAAATATGAAAAATCGGAATGCTTTTGACGTAGTGCGTTTAGTAAGTATATACCAAGTGGTCAATAAGTCTGACAGCATGGCTATTATGTCGGCAGAAATGTAGATATTGTTGTTTATCAAATCCGAATAGGTCGCTAACTGAATGTTAGATTTCATTCTTTAGCTTTGTAAGCGATCATCCCGAGTAAATACGAATTTGTCAATTTCGTCAATTCCTTGAGTATAGCTGTATTTGAACTCAATCAATAATAAATGGGTTTGCAATTTGAGAATAATGGCAAAAATGAGCATATTCCTGCTTTATTTGGAAGCTATCTGGCAGTGGCTAACTATTTAATGCTTTGCATTTACGTCAGGGTATTAGAGTTGAATGTACCAAGTATGTTACAGTGAAATTGGCTTTGTAAAGTCATGTCCAAACGTTAGACATTAAATTACATTTAAAACAATTTACATTTTGTCACTGACACGTTTTATCTGAGCACTTAACCTAATAAAATCATATATGAAATAAATGTACCGGCTACAAGTGGTGGCGTTGAAGTCAAAGTGTTCATTACGAAGCAAATTCCCAATTTTAGGATGGTGTTCCAATCCTTCCAATCCAACTATACAAAATTAAAAGTCGATGAACTGCAAAAGATATCCCGTGAGATGCCAGGAAAATGAAGTTAGTTTTCATTACATTCATAAATAGTAGATGCTCAAAGAGATAATTATCATTTGTCTAAACATTAATGTGCATACCAAACGACCAGCGTTGATGAGCACAACTTATACATTCATGTGATGTAATATTAGAAATTATTGCAAGTGCTTAACGTGACTGTTATGTCATAAATATTGTTTTGATGGCTTTTGCGTCATTGTGAGAATTTGTCAAAGCGATATTCTAACCATTCATACATGGACAAATTTCAAGCTGAGTACATTGCATACACTGTTCAAATGATGGACCAGGGTATTGGTTCATTACCTACGAAAGGAATCGTGCATACACTTCAAAAGTGAATGTAATCCTCATTTATCACAATGAGAAATGTATCCTGACTTACGTACAAAATTATAGCAGGACATATGTTCGCCAGATAACTTTCACCCCAAAAACAACATTTTGCCGACTATCCATACTATGCGGCATCTAGGCACAGCTGCTTGCAGAGTCGATGGAATATGAGCTTGTGGAATCGGAGAAACTAGACAAAGAAGTTAAAAGGCAAAAAAATTCTGAAAAAGTTTGTTTTACTGATTCATGATGGCGCTTCGTATTCGCAAGTTGTCCGCTCTGCTTTTGAGAAAACAGTATGTTTTAAAAAGCATAATGTTTTCACAAACGTAAATAAACATACTGAAAACTCAAGCGTGCATATATACTCGCCTCATTAAATGGTTGAATTGTGAAATATTTGCAGCTAAAATTTCGAAACCCTGTAATTAATGGCAACAAATTATTTTGGGAACTAATTTCATTTCTTGACGATAGCAAAAAGAATCGAACACGAAGTAAGAGAGAAAATTTAATGAGAAAATAAGCGAGACATCATTACTGTCTCCAGAGAAACATTCGTACCCTTTAAACTACCAAATGTAAATCCTTCTTTAAAAAACGTCTTCTTGGTTGCCAGAAGAAAGCGCCATTTAAAAATAAAACTAGACACCATCATCATAAATTCATGTTGAAATGTCAAACCTGGAGAAACGTACTAGCTCTTTATGCGTGAAAGAAACCTACATACGTCATGATCCCACTCGACTCTAAAATAAAGTGTTTTTCTCAGAGTAAAGTCACAACTTTTTTTTCTCCATTTCCTATCCAGTCGTCCTCTTATTTATGCAAAGTGAAAGCCCACTTTAACGCTGATGCTCGTTCAAGTCATCATAATGATAAATGATCGTCTGGTGCTGTTTGTTTTTTACGGCTCAAAGCCAACCTGTCTGGAATGGGGGCGTTTGAGAGAATAAATAAAAAATAAATTGGGCTGTGCCATAATTTTTCGAAATACGGCCAAGTGCCAGTTTTCTTGGTTACCTTCTTGGTATTATGTACATATGAATATAGTGCAAATAATACTCAGGTTCTCACGCCAGCGTTTTTGGAATACCATTACAAAATTTCCAGTAAATCCTCTGTCATCTGCTTTTGTCATGTCATTTTTGTTTCAGGTAGAAAAATAGGACCATAATATATTTCGTTTTGCTAAACAAAATACAATCCCTTTATTGGCCATCCGTACAAAAGTTTCGTGTTTCTTACGACAAGTCCCACACCATTATTAAACCTGCTAAACAGTTCCGAAATGCAAGCACTCACATATACACTACTTGGCTGCCAAATTAGCCACATCGATCTGTCTCGACTTAAAGTGTTTTAATTTTATTCCTTTCTTATTTATCATCTTTCCATGCCCATTCGGAATTTATTTGCCACCTACTCAGATAAGGAATCATGAAACAGAAAACCACTGATAGCACTTACCATGCTACTCTGATCAAGAAGGCGGAAAGAAGCAGAATGCAATGTATGACATCTTACGACAGAATGAACTCAATTGACCTCAATTCCGTCTTTTTATCAAATGGAGAACATAAAACCTTAATTTTTATGAATCAGGAAAAGTCAAGTTATATGACAGGACCAGACCACCATAATATCTTAGATCTTCCTTCGTCCGCAATTTGCTTTAAGGAATGTACAGCTTTACCCAATTCCCCGACTGCGTTTTTTGTCCTCTGGAAGTATAAACTGGAAAGGGGTCCCTTGACCAAAAAGCAGAACTGGAGTAAAATAATGTAGAGAATTATATGAAATGGGTTGCAGGGTAAGGGAGAGACACTGTAAACAAATAGGTTGGAAAATTCCGCTGTGAACAATTTCGGATACTGATGCCACTTGCCACTATGAACTCGATATAGACTTGCAACGTTGTTGTTTTCATTTTTGTCCTTGTTGAGCCATTGAAATTGATTGCTGCTCCCATTATCGTTCATATTCCTTTTCTTTTTCCGGCGCTCACAATCTATTATGTGTAACAGGGGATTATGGGGCTGTCCATAGGTTATTCTTATAAATCCAGTCATCAATGATTTCTAACTACTGCATTCTTTAGGCATAACTTCTGTATGGATTTGCATCTGCTGTATTCAAATTTCCAATTGGCTTCCAAAAAACTATAACGTCGTCAATGAACAGTCCCATCACATTTTTCTCCAAAAGTAAAGTCCCTCTCCATATCTCTATCTCAAAAAATGTTTTGGAATTCCGGGAAAACAATAAATAAACAGGATAAAGAAGACATTCTAAAAAACTGTGTCACCAAACAGACCAAGCCAAACAGCATCATGATCACTTGCAGCAGCAAAAAGCAGCCAGCAACTCCCAACAAAAATCCTGTTTACCCAACAACAACAACAACAACCTAAACAAAAATACCGAGTCCAACCCAAACTTTGTTGGGAACGGGATTACGATATAATGGACATCTGCGCTCTTGGTTATAATATTTATTTTTAGAAATAAAATAAACTCTCTAAAAAACTTGTATGTGCTGGTAAGTATACGTTACACTGTCCCTCGCCAAATGATTGTGGTATTTTTGCCAAATGTAAATCAGAGATCATGTCGTGCACCGCTGCTGAAACAAAAAAGGAAAAAAAATGAGAAGCATGAAACCGCATGGCTGCAGTGAAAAGGGTCCATACATAAATTATGGTCGTAAATGACTGTCGCGTCCATTTAAAAAAACAAACAAGCAAATAAATAAATAACAAGGAGCAGTTTCCTTATTTTTTGCTGTTTCGCAATTTGAGTCTTTCTGTTTCTGCATCGCAAAACATTTGGGTTGTGGTTTTTGGTAGGTCAATGGGACATTATTTCACAATTTTTGCGAGAAAGTTTGGTCGAATTTGTTAAGGGGTCGTTCATAAACTAACCATCACAGCGTTTCCCCTAGAAACCAGACATCACATTATGCAAAGTGGGTAATAATCTTATCGAATCATCTTCATGTGTTCCCAAGCGCACTGTAAAAAAAAGTCGTTCCTTTTACTTTTGTCCGATTTACTATTATCATCTGTTATTGCTTGGGTGAAAGCGATGATAATAGGTTTATTGTCTTCCTCGGCGCTCCTGGGACTCGACTGGTTACATTTGTTGAGTGGTTGATATGTTGGATGTAAATTTAAGTGCATTCTTTTTTTATAAATGAAGCAGTGTCAGTACCGTTTTCGAGTATCGAACAGAAGCAGTAACAAATACAACAAGTCAAAATACAAACAGAAATGATACAAGGCCATCCCCGTTGTTCCGGTACTTGTTCAAAAGAGTCATCCAAAAAACCCACGCAAAAATGTCAGCAACACACAACACACAGGAGCCTTGCAGTGCTCATCGAAGCTAAAATGTCACTGAATTCACGTATTTTAAGTGGATATTGAATACATCGCGTACTTGAGAAATGTGGAGTTTGGTAAATGTCTACGCCGGAAACGTCCAATTTACTTCAAGTGGTCAAAATTTTGTAAGAATAATTTAAATCCATTTAATTCACCATCTGATGTACTTCCAAACCTTTAAAAAAAATTTCCAACGTAAATTGTCCACTTTTGCTACTTTCCTTAATAGCCATGTTTTCAGGTAGAGAGGTCGTTATAGTTTTTGCCAGTTTCCGGGTAACATTTTGTCCGGCACAGAACTCCAACCATCCCTGTTATCCTAAGGCTGTTATCGAAGTCAAACAGTGCAGAAATCGAAAGAGTGATGTAGTACTTCCATTGTTTTTATATGTCATGTGTGTGTTCAAACCCACTAACACAAAGAGGGTTTTCTCTCACAGTCCTGAGAAGATAACATTCATCTTCACATGCAGTGAAGTGTCCTCAGAAATGGGCGAATCAGTTTCAGGCCGCCATATAAACATATATAGCCGCTATTACTACTTCCACTTGTACTTTCATTCTCTACCGTGTGTCTGCGCTAAAACAAAGAAAAATATTATCCTTTTCACGCAACAAAAACAAAAGGGGAGCCCATGTTTCCAACCTAAAATTCTCATGGAGACTCAAAACAGGATACATCCTTCTTTTCTTCCAGTTCAGAGACCAGAACAACTGTAAACAAACCTTGTATACAGCAGCTGAATACAAAACACATAAGTGGAGAGTTCTTAATTGGGGCCGTTCATTAAGTACGGATCAGTAATTTTCTAATCTAGTTAAAATTTCGTTTTAGCGTCGCAGTAACGTCTTCTACCTTGTGAATTGTTCTGGAAAATATGTTCAGACAAAACACTTTATGGCGTCAAAGCTTATGAATGCTTCCGCAAAATACTTTTTTACGGAAACCTGCCAGCCAGTTTTACTAAAGCGGAATAAAATATCACCTTTTCCAGATCTGCATGCAATGTTGCGGTAGTTGCTGCTGTTTCGCATGTTTTGTTGTTTTCGTTTTTTTAATGTTGCTGCATTTGTTATTGTAGCACTACTTGAGTTTTTCTATTGTGTCCTGGGATTCATTTCGTATTTATTTATTTTTTGTACGTTTTTTGCTGTTGTTGTTGCTGTGCAATCCGTCCTAATATCCACTTCGCTTTAAGCGTATCTCTCAATTTATTTTCATTAAGGGGATTCCGTAGTTTTGTTGCTGAGGTGGAGCTGGAAATACAATACTCTCTAAGAACTAGGAACTAAACTACACCGAAAACCCATTCTGATATTACTTTCTAGTGGTTGGTTTCTGAGCCTACTCAAAAAATGAAAGTAAGTTCGTTACTCTCTCTGTCTTTCTTTCACTCATTCATTTTTCACCGGGGCCATTGTTTCATTTCCTGTTTCGCTGACAATGCTCCTGGCAAACAGAACTGGGTAAAACGTCTCCTTTCTTTGTATATCCAGTGGAAGAAATTGGAAAACTTCCAGAAAATGTCTAAATATAGTTTTTAATGCAATTTTGATAAATTTACCAACTTTCATTCAAATTCTAGTGTGTTTTGAAAAGTGAGTGCCGGGTTTTCCCCATTTCTGTTTCGGACGCAGTCTCAGTCTTGTTTCAGGTACGTTTTTGTTTGCTTTTCGCTTTTTATGTCTTCTGTCAAGGAACAAGAGTGGAAAAAAAATTGAGGGAAACAAGAATAACAAACATGTTGACACTGATGAAAGTAAGGAGAAAAACAAAGATGATGACTGTGCCGTGGTGATATGGCTTCTGGTAGAGAAATGCGGAGAGAGAAGCAGAGAAGACGATACAATATATCATAAGAAAGGAAAAGTAATCCGGATACAAGGAACATCTTTGTGTGACAGGCACATTTCAAACTGTAAATTGGAAACTTTAACAGAAATTTAGACACACATTTTGTAGCATTGCGACGTCATTTAAAAAAAATTTGCTTATTAAATGCGTTAAATGTTGTAATAGGTCAACAATTGATTTCGTCCTCTTGTTTGAAACGGTTGTATTGTTTTCTGTAAATAGTTTTAATTGGAATGTGGAACAAAATGCACATGGTGGAAATTTCATGCTAAAGATTTGCTTTTAGTCTTTCACCTGGAGTGGATACCTTGTAAGAAATTTTGTTGCTGGAAATACCCGCCACCATCAGCGAAAGTGATTACCCCAGAAACCCAAGCAATGATAATAAAAAATGCACGCCAGAATTGCAACTCTGGCTATTACACATGTGTTTTTATGGACACACATTCATTTAACATAATACTATTCCATTCCTCATCTTCTACCTCTCCGAAAGCATTCAATAATATACTTGGCTTGAACTTTCATCCTATTTCCCTCTCATTCCTCTTTCCTCAGCTCAGAATCATTACATCTTTCGCTTACTTTCGTTTCCGTCTAGGTACATCCTCTTGCATTCGCCTGAACAAAACTGTCTGAAAACTGAACAAAAAATATATATACATATATTCTGTCACAATAACTAGCAGCACGTATGCATGCATCCTCATAGCATGGGCTTAAGAGAACATAACACACAGGAAAACTGTTTTTCTTCTTCTCCAACAAAAGTGAAAACATTTTTCTTTCTCTCCGAATGTGTGAAGGAAACAAGGAAACGGGAAAAATTTCTTACTAGCAGCAACAACAAAGATATAACACGCTCGTCACTCACATTCTCTTCTTTTGCCAACTCTTTGGCGAGCACAACGTGTGTGTTTCGCGCATCCCAATTTTTTCCTCACTGGCTTAAGCCAAACAAGCGTGCATAATGCTGTAATATTTTTATGATACATTATTTTCCTTTTTTTACTTTCACTTTCTCCTGTGCACTGGGATAGGTACAAAGTATACACTCAGATTGGCTCTCTCGTTCTGTTGAGGACACGTTTTCGGGTACTCTGCTACCAAACTAAAACTTGGTTCATTTCTCAGACTGCTTTCACTTCTTCTTGAGAAAAAAATCCTCTTTCCTCATCCTCCTCTCCTCCGCTTTCACTACATTTTCTCTCTTCAGCTAGTATTACTTTGATCTTGTTTCCTTTCACGTCGTCGTCCCTGTATATCTCTGTACTGCACTAGCAAAAAAAGAAGTGCCATAATGTACACCAATCCCATTTATTGCTATTACACTCTCGAGGAAAATATCGATTTTGAAGGGAACGTAGTCATCGCCATCATCATCTTTATTCCCCACCTCATAATATACTTTGCTGAGTACTTTCCCTCTTCCCTCTTCTCTAGAGAAAGTTTTTTATATACTTATATGGTGATGAGGTAGCCCAAACAATAGGAAATTCGCACGAGGAAAATTGTCAGTTTTAAAGAGATAACAAAATAGAATGTTGTTTTTGTACATCGCAGGGAAGAACAAGAGGAAGAAGTAGTAAAAAAAAAAGTTTTTAAAGTGGAGAAAGTTTTTTTTGGAGAGAGAGAGGAAAGTAAGAGTTGCTTTCTTGGAAGATTTTGTAAGAGAAGCGGAAAGAAAGGTTGTACGTGATGACAGAATATACAAGACGCTGCTGCTGTATCGCAAAAGATGATAGAAAAGTCGTGCTAATTAACAAGTAGGGTCCTAAAAGTAACCTTCACATTCGACTAGTCTATGCCCAGAACTTTCTCTTTTCTCCCATTCACAGTCAAATGAATAAGGATAAATACAAACCATACTTGTTAAGATTACTGTAAAGACGGCTAAATAAAAAAATGTATTTCGACTTTGCTTTCATTAGATTTCACAACGGCCTGGCTTTCTTGTAAAGAAAAGTTTTCCTCATTTTCTTCCCAGAATGCATCCAACTATGTAGCAATAATAGAAATGCAAAGGAGGAAATAAAGAAAGTTGACATGTTTTGTAACGCCTTTCATTCTGAAATTTTGTCAAGTTACGTAACTCTGAGTTTCCTGTGTGTGTTGGTTCCTTGAAAATTTCTTGGCGTGCGCCTCCACAACTCTGCTTGTGTTTTTTCTCTTGTTCCTTTCTCCTCTTTTGTACGCTTTCTCCACACTGCGTTTTGTGTAGTGTAGGGATTCTCTCGATCAGGAGATCAATAACGCCGCCGTGTTTTTCTTGTGTTGTCCCTGCTTGAATGGAGCTGCTGAATACAGAGAAGGGAGAATAAGGTAGCAGGGCAGAGTTTTAGGTTCATTGTACGACGCACTTAGAGGGAAAGTAGAGAAAGTCACGGGATCCTTGTGAGAGGAAAAGTTGCCATACTTGCCACCAATACCGTCCCTTCTTGGTGGTATCCCGCATCCTAAAGTAGAGCGAAAACCAAGATAAGATAAAATTATTGGAGTGAGGTACCACTTTCCCCAACTTTCTCTTTCTTGCTTTCCCTCTCATCCATGTATTTATGCCAAAAACGCAAACCGTTTTATGCAAAAGGATAGCATTCCTAACCACTACTACCACCACTACTGTATACAAAAACTTTCACCCGGAGAAAGTAGTGAAAGTAGTAATGGCCACCACGTTTGTTCCCTACTACAAGGCTTTTCGGGTATTACTTCATCTTTTTCCATTTCATTCAAGAAATTGGAGAAAACGGGGTCTGATATTGAGATACTACGCAACTCGATAGTGAAAGTAAAAATAAAAGAGAAAGTCGTCCCACTTTGTATACCAAATATCCTAGCCATTGTAATAAAGTAAAGATCAAAGCCAGCCGGAAGGACGCACATCAGTGATCATTCCCACTATCTCCATGGTTCTATCCGATCATCACGGAGGCTGGAGAAAGTATGCTTTTCTCGGAAAAGCATCAATAAACAAAATAAAATCATTTCATTGCTTTGAATTGCACGTCTATTAACCTTGTATATGGTAAACAGCAGAGGGTTTTGTGAAAAATAATGACAAGCTATATAGAAGGCAATGGCTACATGATGGAGAAAGCACGTCCACATATTTTCAAATACATCATCATTCAGCTTGATCACTATCTTCACGACCAACCAGACTCATGAAGCATTTCCTGTTAATTTGATCCCATACAATTTCGCTATCCATTCAGCACGCTACAGCAGTAGCCATCATTTCTCTTTTGCTTGCTTTCTCCAAATGTCTTTGGTGTATACCTACATGTTGTACGGATGTACCTCTCTCTTTCTCTTTTTCCCAAGCAGACAGCCTGTCGTTTCCCTTCCTTTCTCTCTACTTGCCTTACTTTCTCCACTGCTTTCTCTCTGCCAGACTACCGCTTTTTCAAATACCGCTACCCATCGTCCTATCCCGGCCAGTTTTATTTTCTACCAGCATTGCTGCAGAGAAAGCCGAGAGAAAGCTCCCGAAAATATACCCACATGCAAGCTTATAGGATACAGTTCCATGAAAAATGGAGCGAGCAAGAGATCATCATCACATTTCTCTCTTGTTTACATGCAAAAAGGAATAAGTGAAAGCGCGGTTGGGTAGCACCACTCCACTGCTAAATACTAACGAGAGATTAAATTAAAATCCAGTTTTTTACTGGCAATAAAAAGGCCTTTCCCACAGAACCGCATACACTGGATCACATGACTAGTGGAGAAACCAGGAATGCATTTCTCTTCTACTTTCTCTTCTCTTGTCCTGTTTTTCATTGAAATTCGGAACAGGACGCATGGAACAGGACACAAAGTAGAAAGCACACAATCAAACTTGCACACATCCAACTATTAATCTTTCATTCACGTGAACAAAAGCTTTGTGTGCAGTGCATTCACCACACATGCTGCTTTCTCTTTTCAAGTGAAAATTTCGTGTTTTGAGAGCATCGGCATATGCGAAAGCTGCAGTGGAAGAAGTGATAACAGCAAAAGATTTCGGCAACAACAGATCAAAAGCTGTATCGCAGCAGGAGAAAGTATTTATCCGTGAGAAAACAAAGGAATGGGTGTCGATTACATTCTTTGTGTGTTGGCGTCGCTTTCTCCAAAAATCGTCATGATTTTCTAGAGTTCGCCTATCGTTCGTCTTATTCTTCTTACGCTAAACACGACATCATTATAAACGTCAGCAGCGTCATCATCGTTGTTGTCGTAAAAAAGGAATGTAAGTTACTCGTAGATCGCTGCTTCTAGAAAAAGAAATCACTTTCTCCAAGATAAAATGTGTTTGATCAAGACAGTCATATGTGGCATTTGGCGGCGCCGTCACGTCGATTTGTTTTTTCTGGCTACCGCGTAAAATGTAAGAAAAGGTATTCTCGGAATTACAGTTATTTCTGTACAGAGATGTATTGACAAATTCTTTTGGGTGTTTCGTGGAAGTGGATAAGTAACGTACGTGACATTACAGAGAAAGCGGGAGAAAGCAAGTTGTTACTTTTGCGTGAAGTGTTTAAAGTTTTTAACGAGCGACGAAAATAATTAAGTGGGGATCCAAGTGGAATTATGTTAAGCTCAAAATTGGATGTCTGAAAAAGGAATGTCTGACGGAGTTGGATGCTGGAAAGTTACGGTGAAAGTGGCGTGAGCAGAAATTGACAAGGCGTTTAATGCAATAGTTTTCAAGAGCTGCTTTTAATGAGTGTGAGCGACTGTTGGGGCAAATGGTAATGACATGTGTGCAGAAAATGGTAGCTGAGTTTGACACTAGAAGGTCAAGTTTAACGAGAGAGACGGGATGAGTTGACAGGTGAGGAGGTGGACTGAATGTTTTCAATTCTAATTATTTTAGAGCGGCTAAAAATTCGTGTGTAGAAGAGTGTGAGTGTTGCGAATCTTGAAAGATTGTAAAGAAAGTTTCAAGTTGACAAAGTTTGAGTTTGATCGTGATTATAAGCTTTTCTTTGATTTTTATGTGGATGATAAGATGTAAGATCGACCGCTATGATAAAATTTCATGTTTTCAAATAACAGAAAGATGTCAAAATGTTGGAAATATCAAATTCAAAGTCAGATTTTTGTTCCTTCTAAATGATTCATTTTTTGCACATATGCGCTTTATATTAAGTTTTTCGATATATATTACAAGGTGAAATGGCGAATTAAATTGCGTAGATTAGACGCTATATTTTAAGAAATGAGAACCGGCTTGAATTATTTAACTACAAGATTATTCCACTCCCACAATGTCATGATATATTAGTAATTAACGGAAAGGTGGTGCGTTACCAAAATAGGTTCATGCAAATCTTGAACCTTTAGTTATTGGTATATAATTAGTAGAATTGTTAGTTATTTTGGAGCTTGTCGTATTTATACCAAATAACATTACATGCGGCAGATTCTTTCCAATTAATAAGATTGCGTTTATGGCATTTTGATGCAAATAATGCTACTAAAAGCACCGACATTATTTTCTGTAAATGGCAGAAGTAACAAACTTAAATTGCTTCGATTTTATGAAGTGTGCTTGTTTCAGCAATTTTGCAAAAGATGGATAAACAGAAGCAGGCAAATAGAAAAATAGAATTACAGTATTATGTACAATTGGCAATACTTGAAACGGTTAAGGTTAACAAGATCACACTTGTTCAACTCCAGTTTCAAATGTACATTACTATCAATTTACGAAATTTGTTCAATTTGCCTCAAATTTGAAAGAACAACGTTAGCTACAGAAATCCTAAAAAGGAAAATCGTATTTTATAAAATGTTATACGTATATATATTGAAATAGTCTATAAAAAGAACTGCGACGTCTCCCACTAAAATGTCTGTAGTTTGAACAAAAATTTCTAAAAATTAAAGGTTGAAGATATTGTAGTTAATATATTTTTCATCGTTTATCAGAGAAACTGCTTTGACTTTATCTAACGAACATTATATTGCATGCTGCTCAATAAACCAATTTACAACAAATCGAAAAGTTTAAATACATTGATTATAAACTTGAACTCACTCTGATTGTAAATATTAATTCAAAATGACAATTCGATTTCACATTTAAAACAGGTCAAAAATATTTATCTGGACTTCCCGTCATAATTATTGCAAATAAACATTTTGACTTGTGGAATGTTATTCTGACCGACATTTTGCATATTGCCTTACATAAACACACATAAATTTCTAATCTACAGCTAGCTCACACTCTGCATACGTGATAAACCCGAAAAATTTCCAGAACGTTCATTACTCATCCTTAATTCAACAATATACATTATTCTGCTCACATCGCATCATAATTTATGCCGAATGTATATCTATTAATAAACGACCTCAGCGAACTCCGTAAAATAAACGGTAAATTAGTAAATAATATTCATTTTGGTTATGTATCATTGTAATGCGCTTATCGTACCAGCCATCAGTTTGTCACACTGCATGTCTCTAAGCATGCATAACAATTATCGATTGATTTTGAAAAGTACAAACTATTACTTGCAAACTCTCCCGAATTTCAGAAACAATAATTTATTTTGAACTCTCCTTTCCAGACGTTCTCTACTTACGTTCATTCTGAAAGGTCATGTCATAAACAAAAGTAACCTGAAAGGTCAAACGAAGACAGACATCATTCTCAGACGTTCCAAATCTAAAAATATTTTGCTATTACCATCACCCATTTTCGAGTTTCTCAAAAGGAAAAATCTATTTATACTAAAACTTGTAAAAAGAAGGCTCATTACAAACACCCTTCATGCAAAATTCATGACAAAGTCCATTTTTGGAATGCTTTCTTCTTCCGTCTCGCCCATTATTTTTTAGTATGTCGTCAGCATTTTTTTTTGTACAATCCTTTGAATTTTTTTTCTGCCATTGTCATCATCATTATTATCATTATTGTCAACAAGCTTGTACATGTACATATTTTTTTGTGAGACACGCAGGTACACAAACACGTTATGTAAGTCGAGAGTAAACAAACATTCGTTTCGCCATCAAAAAGCATCTTGTCCTCGTGTATATTTTCGACTCCTCGAATTTACGATATTCGGGGCTACTACGTTTATAAATATTTAATAAGGTCGTTCAGGTAAGCAGGGTATTTTGGAAAGGCTGAGAAAGGCGGGTATTTAGCGACGGGTGTGAAAATTCTTTTTTCCAGTGAAGTTCATCAATCCCGGAATTTTTTTGTTTACCGTTTGTGTGGATTCGATTCCGCTTGGCACTATCCCGGCTGTTATGAAATGTTAGAAAACTTGAAAGATTTTACAGCCCGGGTCTTGAAATGTGCTTTAAAGGCTTTTTATTTTCGTGAGTAGCGAATTTCTTAAGCTTCGTACTCGCAAGTAAAAGTACTATTCTCTGCATTATTCAGAGAGTGCAGGTATTTATTATTTACAGAAAGCCGAAAATGTATGTATTCCCAATTGAGGGAATAAGCTGGAGCCAAAGCAGCCATGCGAAAAGATAGTGTTGAAGGCATTGGGCTCGCGCAATACTGGGAAGACGAGTATTTGCGCTGGTTGTTACCATTGTTGTTAGAGTCGTTACCAAAAAATAAGTAGTAAAGTGTGTGTACTCACGACCGAGTGTACTTTGAGCACACGAAGAGACGAAATAGAAAAACGGGAACAAATAAATAAATAAATTAGCTAAAACTAGCCATGCTGGAACCTCAAGTCGCCTTTTAATTTTGGACCATGTATCTAAGCTGATGTATTACGTATTATTACGTCATGTTTTTGAATTATTTCGTTTGCTCAGCCAGTACAAAAGCAGCGTAAGATATCTCCAGAGTATATTAAGCGAAATGAATTTGTTTGTGATCCACTTCATTTTTCATAGCATTTCTTTCCATAAAGTTAAAACAAGCTTCTTCGTAACCACAGATCCAAAAATCATAAGCTTGTGATGTTCAATGCACTTAGTAGCCTTACCTTGTAAGTTAAAAGTCAAGTTGGGTAATAAGGACAATGCCCATTTCGTTAAATATTTAAAAGGAATATTTAGCAAATTGTCCAAACTTTCAGTTTTGAACCACGTATGTATCATGTATACGGAATCTGACGTTTTTAAAATCAGCGTGAAGAAATGGAAAGTTTCACGCCGCTGACAAGAAAACGTTATATTTTCCCCTGAACTAGATATTCAGATCACATATTAACGACTATAAATTTTCCTGGTGTTTTTTTGAAATAATTATCAAAAATATTAACTTAAAAGCAATCTCCTTTCACTAAGCAAGTTTTGCTGCCAGTATTTTTCGACTAGATTTTTGCAAAAAGTCAAAGTTTACTAAATCCACTGCTCTGCCCTAAATGAAATATTCACATTTTATCCACTCAAGCGTTCATTTACCTTTTTCAGCCTGATCTGATCACAAAAGCCCAAGTCATTATTAGTTTTCCCTCGACATCCGTCACACCAATTTCCTCGCATACTAGCATAGATTACTATCCATTCACTCTCTACTACGGTACAGGTTAAATCATGACATGACGAGAGATCAATACTAATCGCGCCAAAAGTCACTCTAAAAAGTTTTTCCTACAAAAATACACATCCGTGGGAAAGAAAAATGGTGCAGGAGGAATAATCAGTGTGATATATTTTTCTGCTCAATTTGACGTGTGGCCCAAAAAAACTAGCGTACAAAAATATATATATCGGTTGCCACTTGTATGCCTGGCTGCCTACCTCTGCCACTTTCTCTCTGTCACACGACAGCATATCCACCGAATCAGGAAGGCAGAGAGCGGGTAGGGCAATGGCATCAAAGTAGAAAAAAAATTGTGATCATGAATGATGCTGAAGTGTACAAGTGATCATGTACACATGGATCATGTTGATGATGATGATCATGATCACCATCATCTTGTCGTGTAACTTTGCATTACTTTTTTCTCCGTTTCCAACTTTTTTCGGCTTCATAAATCTTGTCTCCTGTTTGCTTTCGAGTATAAAAAATAGTTTTTTTTGTGCAGGTTACACAAGTACAGATTTACGGACAAGGTAAAATTGATTCATGTCAATCCTGATTTGCTGGTAACGAAATTTCGGTCGATCAATCTGACTTTTAATAATTGAAAAATTGTCTAATCAAAATCTTTACAGATTTCAAATCACTCAATCCTGACACTTTTGGAAATATAATTTCGAAAGTCACCTTGTGATCCCACCTTGTCGTTGACTTGCATTATTTGTCAATGTCGCCATTTCACCCCCGTCATCTTGCACAATTCTTCCTTCTTTTGCACGGGAATCATTAGCCTCTTGTTATATAACTTTCATTATTGTTATGGCACGAGATGCCTATAACGTCATGTTGTTGCGAATGTCGTGATGGATTCCGTAATTCGATTTGTTTTTTCATTCCGATGAAAACTAAATGTATGTACGTATGTATATATTCATTCTTTTTTATTCCCACGGCTCACAAATTTTTTTGTTGGTTAATCCGAAACTATTTTTTATGAGCTTAACTTTTCAAACAAAAGTTTGCTTTATCTTACTTTGCTTGAGAAGCTGAAAAAAATTGTGACGGAGAACACATACCTTTGCCATTTTACAGATTAAAAAAATGTTTTCGTATGAAAGCATATTTTTTGTGCAATCTTTAAAACCATAACATTGCAGTTATTGGTCAGGTTGGTTACGAGTTTAAAGTGAAAATCGACACTTGAACTTTTTTACAAGCTTGTCGACATGTGTTTACTTAAACTTATATTTTACGGAAGGTGGTCGAGTTATTTTTTCATGGGAAAATGAAAATCTAGTTTAAAAAGGTGAAAGTGGCTCCACTTTCACTTTTTATACTACAGCTAATAAACAAGGTAAATAGAAAGTTTAACACAAACACACACACAATTTTTTTATTTGCCAAAGTGCAGTACTTGGAATTATGGAGGTGGAATGAGTAGACGAACATGAAAATTCTTCCGAAACGAAACTTTGTGGAACTATTTCGTGGTAAAGGCACAGAAAAATTGAAAAGGTAAGCAAAAATAGTTATTTTATGACGGGATGGAACATTCTGGAACTTTCAACTAGCAAGCAAGTAGAAAGTTTTTCTCTGCTATCGCTATGGAGATAGGTACATGAATTTAAAGTGAAAGGCAGATCATATATTTAGTCGGTGCAAAAAGCTGCTGAAATGGGCTACCATTATGAGACGGGGAATGCGGAAAAATGGGCAATAAACGACAAGGTAGCAGAAATCATTGCGAGACGTGTCTGGGGTAAAAAAATATATTAGATGTGGTGTATTCGCTTCGGTATATGATATTTTTGGCTGCCGAGGTGAGTGTGTGTAGGTATTTATCCTTCGCCAATAAAATCTGCGCAGAGAAAAGAGAGTACAAAAATAATAATAATAGAAAGAAATTTTGAATTCAGGAAACGTTTTGTACGCCTACGTTTAGAATGAGATTTGTGTATAGTGGCCGCGATGTGTATAAATAGCTGTTATAATGCGACGCGTAATCTATTAGCAGAAATATTTTCCATCTGCAACTGTAATGTTGTCTCAAAACATTTGGTTCATTTTGTAGACATTGAAAAGTTTTCAAGGTGAACTTTGCATTTTCAAATGTTCAGATAGCTCTTTGGGACAAAATGTTCTAAAGAATGTTGTCAAGCTTATCGGTCGATTACAATGGTTGCCATTATATCGGGATTAGATTTTAAAATTTTAATAGCCTTTTTTCTCAAACAGACCATTTTTCATTGTTCATTGCTTCCGCAGCACTCTTTTCCAAAATACTCACGTGCTTCATCTATATGTCACAAATATAATGATCCTTTATATACGTTTTTTTTCTATTTTTGCAGATTATTTTCTGCATCCATTTCGCTCCAATTGTATGTAAACAGCAACTCGCCAATAGACTCTCCCAATTTTCCATTCTTGTCAGCTGGTATACCTCCCTCATAAAAAACAATACTCATTCGCTCTCCCAAAAATTGGATCCAATTCTCAACAAAAAAACGGCCACACAGGCTACAATGATCCGGCAACAAAAAAGAAGGTTGGACCACATGTCTCCAATCTCTAGTCCCATCTTTACCCATCTGTCACAATTTTTTTGTATAAATATTCACTGAGTGACTGACTCGCTACTGCATCCACCCATTCATTCTTTTTAGTCGCGTCCAAGCTGCAGTTTTTTTATCTTCCACAAAAAATATATATCTCCTACATCTCTGCAGTCGAAATTGCAACCGCATCGTGGCAAGTCACAACGCCGCTATAAAATACATAGATATATTTTTTTTACGACTCGGCCATAAAATCTTGAGCCATTCATCTCTCTGTGTCCCTAAAAAAGTGAAAGTTGCCATTCTTGGAAATATACACCTACCCATTACACAAGAAGTCATCTCGTACCTTGTAACCCGCAGTGATGAAAACAAGCCCGTGTTACGATGCGATGATGTCACATGTCACGTACTTACATCATACTACAAGCCATTGTTCACATTTTAAAGTGCCGTGTTACGACAGCATGTTCCCATTATAAAATATCTCCATATCTCCGCAATCTACAGAAAAATCATCCATCCACGCAGAAAGTACATTATTTAATCTAGAGAGCCGCCGAGTCTGTGAAACCATGCAAAAATTTTAAGAGAGATGGAAAGCGGAACTGAAACCTGTCAGTGTAGTCACGACGACTCACAAAACCGTCAAGTATGCTACTACTGCAGCAGCGTACGGAAACTCAAGTAATAATAGCGCAAAAAAAATTTATATGCTCGCAAAAGAGGAACCTGAGCTCTCCTACTTTCCATTTCGTCGTCGTCGTCGCCATCGTCATCGTGCTTCAGATTTTCTGTTCGCTTGAGAAAGCCAAGCAACTATAGTGCACAGGAAGAGCGCAAGAAAGAAGAACCCACTCTCGTTTTTTTTCTTCACAATGCAGTCGTCCTGCTGCTGGTCGTGTGTGCAAATGGAATGAAAATGTGGAAAAAGTGGAGGAGAGGAGAGAAAATCCAATAAACTCTACCTTTATCCTTTCAGTCGACCTACAGCTGTCGTTCGGATAGCATGGCACGCTAACTGCTTTGCACAAACCCGCGCACACAAGTGTATACACAAAACAAAACCGATACCATAAATATATTTCAAACCGAATTCTCCAGTTTTACTTTCTCAAGCAAGAAAAGTTGCAGCTTTTTAAAAAGAAGATTGCATCATTTTTTTCTGATCGCCTCAAGAGAAATATTCTTGAAGTATATTTGAAGAATATTTTGAATCGTTACGACACCGGTCAGTGGAGTATAATCTCTAGAATGTCAAGGATTCCATTTTGTCAACGTCAAAAGTAATTTTCTGAACGGAGCATCTTCCGAAAACGTTATCCAGATCAAAAAAAAAAAGTTTCGACATCCCACATTCAGAGAGCTTGTATCATTTTGCGCTACTTATATTTATTTACTGGACACTGATCAAAAAGTCCAAATAGATTGTCAAGGATTGGCACTAACATTCGCCAAAAATTCCAGGAATTGTTTGTGATTGGCGCCGGGACGGAACAAATTAGTGGAAGGACAGAGACGAGAAACAACCAGTTTTTATTCCTTCTTTATCAAGGTGGTCATCAATATAATTGGGGTGGACAGGGAGACGAGAAGCAGCTGTTTAGGTTAAGTTAATTACTCGTACTACTTTAGTTAATTAAGTGCTGTTTCGTGTTATTGAAAGGAAGGTAAAGTGTGAATAGAAAAAAGGGTAAATCAGCAAATGTGCTGCTTCTGGTTATTTGGAAGTGGTGTCGGGGATGATGGTGCTGGATGTAGTGGAGTCTATTAATATTTCAGCAACGGGCACCAAATGGGAATTGCGTCATTGGTGCTACAACTACTTGATGTAGTAAATTCTATTGTTCTTGTGGTGCTCCGGTGGTGATCGTCTGTGAAAATTCAAGTGGAGTTGATTCAAGCGGCTCCAATTGTGATCAAGTGAAGATGTGGCCATTTCTGTGTTGCCACTTGGGTGGCTGGTGCTTCCTATTACCGACCCTTTGGTGTGATTTTTCTGGTGGTGAAAGTGGAGGTGGTGGTTTTGAAATAATTTAGTGCTCTGGTGCTGCAAAAAATAAATAGTAAATAAAATTGCTAAATAGAAATTTTAGGGAAATAAAGTGGAGACCAATTGTAATTAGTATATATTGGGTAGGCAAATAGATAATTACGTGAATTTAGTGAGCGATATTTGTCATGGAATCAAGTGGGAAGCGTGATTCTTCCGCGGGGGAACCCAGTGAGGGGGACGAGGACGAGAAGCTGTTCCTGAGAAAGGCGTCAAGCAGCATGAGCAGGAGACTGAGAAGACCAAGATGTAGTTTGGCGGCGTTCAGTGAGCTTAGTTTGAGCAGGTCTAGTTTCCGGTTGGAACAGGATGACGACAGGTAAGAGAAAACAAGTGTGGAGTAATTTATTGACGTGTGGGTAGGAGGTTCATGAATTATTTAAGAGATTGTTTTCCCAATAATCCATTTCTCACTATTCGAAATATTATTTGGCTACCTGTTTAGTCAATAAAACTGTTTGACTTATCCACCGTCTTGAAATATTTCTGTCATTTCATCACTTTCAGAGGCACAGGTTTGCGACTTAGTTGCATGGCTTTATGGATGTTTTAACAAGCGCAATGTCTTACGAAGCGAGCTTCGAAATTATATCTATTTTACATTACATTAAGAATACATCACAGACTGAAAACATTGTTTACTGTCAATAAAGCAGCCAACATTTCCATTTCATACATGAACGTTCTATTCCAGCGTTTCATCAGTACATCAAACGATGTTCCCGAAAAATGATATTGTGTCATATATTTTACGACGAACAAGCCATACGATACCATTATTCAGTGAACTGCAGATTTTGTTTCGCAAAGAACAGAGGACAAAATAGATTTTTTTTGATGTGCAACAAAAAATATTGAGAACTTGTTTTCAGAATTGGAGCTTTGTCATGCTTTGAGCAAGAGCAAGCCATTCTATTAATGCTGACGACGACGACAACAAAATATATTTTGCAATTGCTTCAAACAATCCTTTTTAAAAACCTTACCCACTCCAATACTTTATATCCTCTCCTCTCTTTGTACGTAATACATTTCCGTGAAAAAAGTATGCTTCTCTGTGTAGTAGCATTGTCAACAACTTTCATTTCCTTTAGAAGTTCACGTACGCCAAAAGCTTAGAGGCATTTACATAATATTTACCGCCTCTTCAGTGACTAGCGGTCCAAAAAGAAACGCTTCATATCGCCATTCCTACCCACTCCACGTTTCTAGGAGGCTGCCATAAAATAAATATCACGTGCTTTATGCATGTATCTTCTTGATCGTCGCTGCAACGACGTCCTCCAAAAGCCATTCAGGCCCTTGAATAACATTAGAGATTACATCTTCATATTTTTTTATTATTATTTCCCGTTACATCATCATCACTTTCTCCGCAGTTTTTTTACATTCTTTCTCGTTCCATTCGCGACGCTATGGAATCCCATCATATTCATGAGCTGTCACTTTACAGCGCATTATTACCCATTTTTCCACTTTCATTTTCCTTCCTCGAACTAGAAACTCTTTAAACCTAATTACTACAAAACAAATTAATTACAAAAGTAAATTGACAATTAAATCAAAATTGCTTTGTAGTTTTTTTTGCAGAGTAACAATAAAATAAAGTTAAATCCACTTTCACTTATTCCTAGAAATGTGATATATGCACATATTAAAAAGTTTCAGATTTCTGCTTTGTCAACTGTTTCGTAACGGTTTTAATTTTCACGTAATTATTGTGTATGCGCTTTCGCATGACTGAGGTCACATCTAAAAATATACAGTTACATGCTTTACGTAACATTCATCATCAGTAGCAATGCTTTTATAAACAGTGTTTACTCGAAGCCGTTTTTGATGATCACGCTTCCCACATACATCATAAAATGTTGCTGATTATGCATTCCAATTCTTCACGCTTCTTTATTTCTGTCTGTGGGCGAACGGCGAACTTGTGTAATATTTTGCTGCTTGCGTGTCTGAAATTTCCAATGTTGGCTCTTGCTCACTCAGCTCAGGTCAGAAAATAAAACAATGGAATGGCTTATGTCAGCAGAATGGAATCAGAGGCTCAAAGCTCAACTACTTAGATATGCGTGTGAGATGGAGGATTCCTAGCGGCGCCGTCATTAACACCACACCTTTTTCTATCCACACCGAATACTATTGTTGGTTGCCACAAAAATGTCGTCACGAACGAGTCAGGAGGAGAAAATTACGTTGTGTGGGAACCAGCACACAAGACTTGTAAATGGGTTTGGTCAACAACCAGCAGCAAAACTAATTACAAGCACGCATTTTATTAAAATGCTGCGGGGAAAACCGCTTTTGTTTCTGGCCAGTAGTCTCTAGAGAATAAAGTGTTGAGTTTGAACACTGGGCAGTTTTTTTGTGTTGCGAAGGTAAGCCGAGTAAAATATATTTGTATGGACCGGTGAAAATATTGACTTTTCACTGTATTCAAACCGACTTGTTTGTAGAATGTGGAGACGGGAAAATGGGGAAAGTTTGCTTCGGTTTACATTTTGTAAAGCAATATTCTAGGTTATTATGGCTTTTGTTCAAGCTTTTTTTAAACTATATCGTCTATCTGGTTTAGTCGACCGGAAAATATATTAAATCGAAAGTCGAAAGCTGTTTTTTTTGTTTGTTTGATGATCTTTGTTCAGGATAACTGGTGTATACGCAAGAGCGATGCTAAATATGTTTCGTATGTATTGCCATATTGTATGTCCAGAAACTTGGAACTCACTCCGATGAACAGGAAAGACAGACCACTGGGCAGTTTGGAGAGAGAGAGATACATTGCGAAAAAAACTAGATTGATTTTGTTTGACCAGTCAAGCAAAGCGAATAAGCTAGTTCCGGAGTGAAAATGTAAACAGAAATGATATATTAAAACAAAACATGTCATGGTAGTAGCGAGAGAAGGAGAACTCTTATCGCTCCACTCATCCTCAATCATCCCAATTGTTTTTTGGTTGCTTGTAGGGCGTCCTCCATAAACCACAAATAATAGATTTAACTTAACTTGACGTTTCTATATCTACCAAGTTTACATACTGACCAAGTGCCGGGCGATACTAACTGAACGACCCCATTTTAATTTGACATTGTTCAACTCATGATCAGTGTTCACATGTCGTACAGAACGGAATTGTAATGTGGTTATGATGGGAAAAGCAAACAAAACTGTATTTACGAAATGAAATTTCACCAGCTGCTCATATATCACACACACACGGGTTTTTGAAAAATATATTACATTTTTTCAAGTAGATTTTCGTGTAACATTATATAACCATGTGACTATCTACTGGTCATTCACTTTTCCTTGTTATCGTTACGGTTACGTCCGATGGACAAAAAAGCAGAGCTCTTGGCTCTACGCTGACATAATAGCAGGCTTTACTAAAAAATATTGCGTGCCACAACTTACTTTTTCCTGCGTTGCTCTAAACTCGACGTAGTTCCTTATTTGATAGCTGTAGCTGAGGCTTCTCGGATGCGACCTAATGCAGCCATCTTTGTCCGTCTGTCTGTCCGTACAACCGGGAATATAAATTTTCATGAATTTAATTACCTCAAACGCTCCAGCTCAAGATGGTAGCAAAGTTTAGCATTATTTCTTTATTAGAAATATTTCAACGTCATCAAGTTTAATTTAGGGTCAAAATGAATTCCATTGTGAATTAGATACGTGTAGGTTTTCAGCCACTTTGATCATTTGGTTAACAATATATAGAATTCTCATACCTTATTTATGTCTTGGCTGCCTGTCATAATTTTTTAACTTGGTAACACGCCACGATCCTCCCACCCACTTTCCCAACTACTTACTCAACAACCAAAACACTGAACTGCTACCCACTCCCACTCACCATGCAATATTTTAGGGAAAGTCGAACGTCCTACAGCAATGGGTACTATTTGCTGATATAATCATTTACGCATGTTGTGGGGCCGTTCACACATTTCCTGCTTAACTGAAACATCCACTACTCTTTATATTTAACATATAGCTTAATCAATACGAATGACCAGCAACTATAAACGGCATATAAGGTGAACAGTCCCATAAACAAAATAGCGTAGTAATGGCGAAAAGAGAGAGACGGACAGAGAGAAAATATACTTGCTGCCTCTGATATCCACCTCGACTATTTTTGCCTAGGAAACAGACACAAGTTGGTAGTTGGTTGTAGTAGTAAAATGGAAATGGAAAAACTGGAGTGTTGTTTGGTGTGGTGGTGGTAGTGGCGATGGTGGATGGTGTTGTGCTCTGCTTGAGTTTTTGCTAGTTTTACGGAAAATATAGTTTTTTTTCCTACTAGGGATATCGATCCATTCCAATGGCATGTATGTCAGCGGGATAGCTCTGGAGACAGAGAGACCATGCAAACACATGAATACACATTCACAAGAGTCAGGCAAGCCATTCCACCACGTTCGCGTTGTAGCAGAAACAGTAGTAGAGAGAAAGAAGAAGAATAAGAAGCAACAGCAGCTGCTGTTCTGCTACTATTGCTTTCTTCTTTGGAAGTATAGCAGGCAGTCCGGAAAATTGCGGAAAAACTTGTGTGCCGTTGCTTCTGCTGCTGCTGATTCCAGCACTGCTGGAGTTGGAGATGATATATACGTGGCGGGCGGCTGAAGTTGATGTAATTTCTTGTTTCACTTGTGCCATTGCTACTTTGAATTGACTTGCAGTTTCTCTGCTGCTGCCATTGTATCATAATGATTATAGGTTATCGGTAGCAATTGCAAGTTTCCTAGCCGTTCCAAATGTCTGTCTGTCTATCCGCAAGTTTATAGAATTTCGGCTGAGTTTTAAAATTTAAAACTGCGGTCAAGATTTGTGGTTTAAAATTTTTGATTTCTTGGAATTTGAATGAAAACGATGTCACTTGGTTAATTTGAACAGATTCGCTACTTTAAGAAATCGTTTTATGGTCAAAGTTTGCCATTGTTTTTCCTTGATGGCTTCTGCTCGACATGCTGTCAATTCATCCTGCCTAATGCAAACATAATACGCTGTGCAGGAGTAATAGCAGCCTTGATGCCTTTCTGATGATGATTATGACTTTCCAAAGTAATAACAATGGTCCATTCCGGCAAATCTACCTACATTCCACCTATATGGTACACATAATCATCATGAACAAACTTTCCAGGCGGCAGCAAACCCAGGCATTACTATATCAACAAAACTGGTAGCCCAACTAACATATCATTACATTTTTTCAGTTGGATGAACCTCTGCACAGAGCGAGAAAATTAACCGTTTATTTTTTTGTGCTAATCAGCAGTCTCTCTCACACAACAATGCTTTCACTCTGCAATCATCCGTCAGTTCATCGCAATCATGGCTCTATTCGTGATGTTGCTAAAATATTATTTATAAAAACATGCAAGATCGCAATAAAAAAAGTGGGAAGTGAAATGAGCCCACAATCAAAAAAAGTAAGAAACTTTTTAGAAACCGCCACCCACCAAAAGCCGCAATTACGGCACTGATTGCTTTTGTTCATTTTCACTTTTGTGGAACGCGGCTCGGATTAGAAAAATATGCTAATAAATTCTAAGGGGTCGTTCAAAAGTAAGGCAACAAAAATTAAACTTTTTGTGGTCAACTGAATATGAAAATAATGGAAATATATTTGAAATGTCGAACAAATATGGCGGCCTCGTTTATGAATGGTCCCATAAATATTGCTAAAGCAAGAGATTCAAATAAGGTGGAGATTTTCTTCTGTCGTTAATGCTAATGTCTGTTATGTATTTTTTTGTTGCGTTCTGCTAAATGGCTTTTTGGTGTGCTCTCACGCTGCTTATATTGGCCATGTTTCTTTCTATAAATGTTGGCAATTGGCCTGGTATTTTCTTTTTTTCCGAATCGACCTTTTTTGTGTTATGAGCTTTGGCACGGAATATATAAAACACTGGCAAGCCATCACCAGGGCAGTTTTATGGGGAAAATAATAATAATTGATAATATTGCGAATTGTGGAAAAGATTACCGGTTATGGCTACCATTATACCAAACCATCAACCACTATCGCCATTATGTCTCGGGCTGCTGAGCTGCTGTCGCTTTAAATGTTTCTGGTTTTTGTGGTAGGGGCTGTCCACGAATTATTATGCCGTGAAATATTTTCCAATTTCCCATTTTAGTTACAAGTTGTCAATTTCGTTCCCAAGTATTCATTGCAAATTGCTTTGTTGGTGAATTATAACTTGTGCACAGCCCCTCGCATTTTATTGTGGTCTGTTTCGGATAGATTTAATGGAAAAGGTGTGCAATAAATTATAATATGCGGTATCATCGACTCATGCTAATTTTTTTATGCGGAGAATCAACTTCTATTTCTCAACCTATGACATGATTAGAAAAGCATGGAATGCTATTTTTACAGATATGGTGTCATATAAGTACATACTAGAAAATTCGCCTTCAATCCATACGCATTAATTTACAAACAAAAGTTTTTAAAATGCAGCTATAAATGAACACCTGGAACGGCTCAAATGACATGACAAAATATTCGTGTACAAAATTCTGCATTAAAATGATTACCCATTTTTAACGAATGACACCTTAAATGCTCTGCGACATGCACCGCTTTTCTCTCTGTCAAATTATATATACATAACATGACATGCGGAAAAATGGAACTCGTGATTCAAAACCGTGCAGTCTACATGGCAATAATTCGATTCTCGCACAAAAAACGATAACATGCACTTTATTCAAATAGGCCCAAATAAAAAAAAGAAATCCTGCAAAACTTTTGCTTTTTACAAAATTGCTTCGCTCCACCTTTTTTCAAAAGACTGCACTCACTAGAGAGAGAGAGAGAGAGAAAAAAAAGCACAAAAACAAGTTTCCATTAAACCGGCAACAGAATAATAATCGGTTTTCTTTTTCTACCTAAAAATATGTATACCTATGTAGTTAATATTGACTTGCATTTTGTCTCCTCTCGCTGAAAATGTATTCCCTGCTCCACTTATTTTACAAGCCTACCATTTTCATACAAAAATATATATGTAGTCAGATGGTTTTTTTGGCAATAAATGCAAAAGAGACGCAAAATGGTTTTTGCTGAAAATTGAAAAGTTTTTTTTTTGTTATCTTGCTGAGCAAACCTGTCTCTGGTTTGGGTTCGTAAAAACATAAAAAATATAACACAGTCGGAAAAATCTGTTTTGGTGCTATTTTGAATACGGCCTCGCAAGAGAGAATAAAAAAGTGTTTTTGTACTCTCTCTCTCTGTTTATTGCTGGTGCACTTGTTATTTTTGGCGACTGGGAGAGAATGGAGCTTCGAATGGAACGGGAAGAAAAACGGGAGAAAATGGAAATATTATTGGCAGGTCCATTAGTCAAGTAATTTGCAAATTGTATACTCGCTTGCCATATCATACGATACTATAAGTATAGCTCAGAACAAGACGCGAAATATGAGATGGTCATAAAAGTTATAATATTTTTCGCTGTAGTCGAGTTGTGCGTCTCACCATCAGCAAGAAAGTGTAAAGAAAGGAGAAGAATGTAAATAAATAAGCAGGTTGTGGAGAGGTGATCCATAAAACTGGAAGAGAATGTGTGTTTGGGTGTCATTAGAATTCTTCGTATAAGGAAGGCAAACAATTTACTATGGAATCGTCGTGATCGTCTGTTTGTCCGTTTCAAATGAATTTGAATGTGCACAAATTAGTGATACTTTATATATGCCAACTTTAACGTTTTAAAAAAGTGAAATTAAAAATCTACAAAATGTTGAGGAATTCTAAATTTGGAAAAATTATGCGGCACCATGGACTCACCCATTCCAAAATTTGCGACATTCAGCAACTTTCCTACATGAATAGGTACACTATGTTTACGAGTCACTCTTTATTTTCTCGTCTCTACCCCATTTGAAATTTTGCAACGCCAACAAAAATATTTTCCATTGCAGCAGCAGTCCCATAAAACTCCACTATATCTTCTTTCAAATTATTATTATCACCATTCTTATCATTATCATCATCATGGCTCTATACCATTACCACATAGTCGTCTCTCAGCATTTATGGCTGTTTTTATTGCTTTCTTCTTATTCAACTTGTAACCCAGTTTTCTTCTCTTTCTTCTTCTATTTCTTGTTTTATCTGTTTTTCTTTCTCGCAGAGTTCGTGTGGAGTACTACGTGAACGAGCGGACGATCAAGGAGCGGCTCCACATGTACTTTTTCAAAAACCAGAGGTCCAGCCTACGAATTCGGATCGCTCGCTTTGTTCTCAAGCTGTTCACTTGTGTCTTGTACATTGCGCGCGTGATGACAGACACGGATCCAACCTATGCCTCTTGGTAAGATACCATAACAGATAAGCACTATGTATTTATATTACGATAATGATTACAATGATAACAAATGATTATGATTATGAGTACGGTCGCCGTAGCAAATCTAAATAACCAAAATGATAATTTGCGCTTAGAATCATAACGCATTCATATAAAAACACAGCAGGTGTGCAACAAACGCAATTTCCCCTTTTGCGGAAAATTGTCAAAAAAAGTACCAGAAAATTTGTAAGGCAAGTAGAATGAAGGAGAGATGGAAAATGATGATAAGACGAGTGAAAGGTGATAAGACATCCATTTATTCAAAGTATTTTTTCTTGTAACATTTTTTTTTCTACAACTTCCGCAACTAATATCCGGCATCTTTCTTTCCACCTTCTTGAAGCCTGTTATGCTACCTTGTCACGGGAATATCTACGCAGTGCTAGACAGAACATTATGAGTACTTGCGAATCGTACATGGGGCCGTCCGTAAATTGCGTGTGCAGCTCCACACACTATAATCCCATAAATCATTCCAGTTTCAGTTTTCCTTGTAATTACAATAATTTGTGAACGGACCCAATTGCAATAACAGAAATGCCATTTTCATGTTCAACGGCACTTTAGTCACTCACTTTTTTGTTGTTTTTGCAAGTGTTTCAAGAGCTGCTGCGTGGTTGTAGGTTTGTAGAGAGGCTCTAAGCGACATGCGAACAAGTAATTTCCTTCGGATTATTCAACATGCGCGTTATACAATATTCATAAACACCATTTGCATGTAAACATATATTAATCATATCATATCGAATATATATACTGACCAGTTTCCTTATGTAACTTTAGGTTACCTAATTTTCTGTGCATGCCAGGTGGATACGTTTTTGTTATATAAGTAGTAGGTGTAGCTGATTTCTTTTCCTCTGCAGCAAATATGTCATGTCGTTACCAGAGAAAAAACATTGTTATTAGTTTTCCTTGCATAATTTTTCGTCAGAGTCCGGACATTGCTCCCAGCCAGCCTTGGCGAAAAAAACAATATTTCCTCACACGTGCGTGAAATTTCTTAATGAAGTTAGCAAGCTTTAGGGAAACATTCAGTGGTGAATGAACAGAATTTAAGTTCTGGTCAATTGCACATTTTGGTTTTTATGGGATTACTTTATTTATGAATGCCACCGAAATTATGCGAGTGTTAATGAGCTTAGGAATATGTAATTTTATGCTGTGCTAATTAGACGGAAATTGTTGTTGTTTTTGCAAGGAAACGCGAATAAATTTTGCACAAATGGTCAAACAATAGGAATCACAATGTTGTAACAATGCTAATGGGTACATAGGTGACGAAAATGTTAATAAAGAACACAATAGCTCATTAGTCATCACATTTTCTTTACGCTGGTCATACACCATTTGAATTTGTAACGCATGTTTCTACCTGATGACTACATGCTTAATGATTCAAGCTATACTTTACATTTAGGTCGTTATATCTTGTTAACATATATTTCTAGGATATTTCTTGTATTAATTGTTTATTTGTTAATTTCGAACAGTTATGGATGCATCAAGTCTGACAAATCCGAGTACCTGAGGTCTCTCAACTACACCGAGGAGGAGTATCGTGAGGAGCCCGTGATTAACTGGGACGCTATCATCTGGGTAGACCGACCACTTGAGCTTTGGGTCATTCACGCCATCCTCGCTCTCATCAGCTTCAGCGAAACGCTGCTCCTTGTCTATCTAAACTACAAGGTAACGTCAACAAGTTTGAACTTCGATACTCCTTTTCTTTTACTACTTAAAAACCCAAATTTAAACATTTCCCAAAATATCTCTTCAGTGTCATTCTAAATGCGTCTCTTAGTTCCGGAAAAAATATGTTTACATTCAATTCGTCGAAAAGCCTTCCTTCCTGGCTTCCCAAAAGGTCACGGGTTTCTCGAAACTTATTTTCGTTCTCATTCTAATTCCGAATAACATTCAGTTAAGGTGGCTTCTGCAAATAAACAGTAATTTTCATGTGACAGGCAAACTTTTAGCTGAAAATTATTGTTTCTGTTTTCGTGAAAGAAAACTTGTGACATCAAAACATTCATATTAACCAAACAACGTATTCCATTGTATTCAACTAATATCCACAAACAGTTGGTTAAACACAAATACAGTGTAACATTTCATGAGTGAAATTTTTATTTTACTTCATCAAACAGAAAACAATAAACCGTTCTCACTCAGCTTATTTTCTCTGTCTCCTACAAAAATAATGAGAAGAAATAGCCCACACGAGCTTGAAATTATAAATAAATAAATGAGAATTGAGAATAGACGCACCACCTAAAATTATTAAACCTTGAGCAGAGTCAAATGAAAGGGAACAAAGAAGTTAAATAAATAATGAAAACGAAGTTCAGACACACAAAGCGGCGCATTGAGAATTACAAGTTTACGTATTACGTACAAACAATGTGGCAATTTTCACAGCAGCATAGCACAAGCAGTTTGATGTTAAGATACATCCAGAGTTATAAATGGATAGAATATAATACAAGTTGGAAATTATGGAAGTGGTAAATTTAGCAGTCAGCGGGTGAGATTTTAATAGGCTGTTATTATAAATGGTGTGTTTTTGCAATTTTTCCTGATTCTGGTGCATGGTGGTAGAAAGCTTAAGGCGCATATGGCTTTGTGATGCGGGGTGACCCGTAGGACGGCTAGATGATAGGATTGAGGAGAAGATTATAATTTTAAAAAGTTGCTTGCTTAAACGACTGTAAGTAAATAGCTGAGATATATTGACTTTTTAGAAGTGCAACTTGCAAGTTTTGCGACTTTTATGACAGCCTAAAACTTCCAAACTACCTTAGCATCGGGATACCTGAATACAAAATTTGCCAAAATTTTTGAACAAAATTTTACGGATGGACGGACAAATCCATCAATCCCTTATATTTTTTGCAAGTTCATAGAACTTTGCACTCTGGAATAAAAATTCAACCCAAAACCACAAGAGAGACACTTTCAACTTTAACAAAAAAAACGAATCGTTTTTGTAATCTAGTCAAGTCAGCTTTCTGTCAATTTTTTTTGCAAAGCTGACTGACTGACACGGCATTAGGACGACATGACGTGGACATGGACGGAGCATTGGAAACAATTTCCAATTCAGTCCATTTTTTCACTTTCTCTCTCTAAAGCCATACAGAAAAAATTTAACAAAAAGAGGTTGAGAGAGAACAGAAAAAGGCTTCATTCAATTTGCCATTACTTTTTACTCGAATTGTTCTCTGCATGTGTGTTTGAATTGGACTGTGACGTTGTGAAAGAAAGGTGATGTAACTGCAAGAAAATAAAGCGGTTAAGTTGATCACGGGTGGTGCTACGGAGCTGTGGTGTGGGTTTTAGAGAAAATACAATAATGGGCACACAGTGTAATAATAATAGTAAGTAATGGAACGGGAAAGACAAAAAGAAATGAAATAAAAAGAAAAAAAATATATATGTTCAGTGTAGAAAAGAAAACAAATAATAAAGAGAATGGCTCATTCTCCTTCTCTCTCTCTCTCAGTCATTGGAAAGTTGAGCAGCATGGCAGCGGATGCTGCTACAGGAATTGCTGCGAGCTCCAAAGGGTGCCGAGATAATTTTTGGAGTGGAATGGAAAAAAGAAAAGGAAACACTGCAGCTGCAGTAGTAGTAGTGGCAGCCGTTGTTACAAATAAAAGCAAGTTTTTTATAAGTATGGCTTCAATGATGTTGACTACTGTGGTGGGAAAGGGAGACGTAAATGACAATCAGAATGGAAAATTTTTAAAGCATGCTTGTATGATTGGAATGACTGAGTTTCAAATGGGAACCAACGCAGACTGCGACACTCCACCGTCGCCACAAAATTTTAAGTTAGATCATACGTGAACTTTTTAACCGTTTGTTACAACCTAAATGACTTTCATGCATGGACGGCCCCAAGAAAGGGAAACGACCCAAGACATTTTTGACAAAGCCAGCAGAAAAGAAGTTGAGTCGAGAAAACAAAACTGGCTTGAGCAACTCAACTGGAAACGTACCACCAGAAATGTTGCAAAAGTTTAAAAAAGCACCGCTGAAAAATCCTAAATCGGGATACTCCATTACAAAATATTTATTTAGCACACTTTAATTAAAAATTACATAAAACTCCATTACAAATTTTTGTCCAGTTAATTTTGTAAATTTTACGATACCGCATATTTTTAGGTAATCGTGTGCTTACAGATGGCATGATCTTCGTTTACGTTGGTTTTTTGGAATCGTATTCCATAAGAGGAAAAAATGGTGAAAATTGCATCGACATATAAATTTATTTTGCTGTAGATATTCTCCAGCATTGCAGCCAAGGTTTTGGTTCCATCAGTAACAGCAGTCTTTACAAGACCAGTAGCAGTAGCAGCATTGCTTTATTGTATGGAAAATCCATATGGATGTAATTAAGACTCACATAACGCAGTAAAGTGGAACGAGCTTCATGTGAGCTCTCGACGTATATGCATTTTTTTTCTTTCTGGTTGGAGTTTGAGTTGGAGCTGAGAGTAGTGAGTTGAGTGAGAGTGAGAGGAAACTAATGAATGCTGAATGCTGCCAGTTTTACTACTCCGTTTTTTATGCCTACTACATCCACCACCACCACCTATTCTCCTCTTTTCCTTTCTTTCTCTCTCTCTTTCAGTCAGTGAGTCCGTTTTCTATAAAATTACTAGGAAAAGAGGAGAGAGAGGAATGCCAAAAAACCTGCAACCGCACAGCAGAACATAGTAGCAGTCTCCTTCCATATTTTTTTGGGTCCGGCTTAGCCGTTTTGATTAAGGATATGTGAGCCGTGGCAGATATTTTACTGCTATCGTTTCGTTTCGTCGTCGTAGTTCCAAGTCCAACTTGCGTCCTCGTCGTAGAAGCAATATATGTGAAAACATTGAAGGTATATCTGGCAACACACTCCCACCCACCAATTTACTGCAGTGATGATGATAGGAATGACTCTGACGACGACGGTTGCTCCTGCTTCGAGCTGAAATTGGTTGAGATCAGGTCCAGAGGCTGCTCGTATTTATTTCCATGTATTTTGTATTCCATTTTATTATCATCGACTTGTACTGCCACCGCGAACCATTCTGCTTCTGGTTTTAGTCGTTTTGTCTGGAGAAAGTAGTTCAGTCTGGGTTCAGGTTGGCTGAGTCGAACATGGCCATATTTTGCGCCCTTTATCAAAAATGAAAATGGGTCATATCGTTGGTAGGATATCATATTCCCAAACAGTTGTCACCTTGAGACCTAATCACTTTAAAAATCCCGAATTCCAGTAAGCTTATTAATCGGTTTGAAACCTTGCCATGGGTCCAACTCCTCGCCGTTGAAACTAGACTGACTGTTAAAATATCTGAGCAAACACAGAATTGCACAGAATTTGCTGTTGTAAAGCAGATGACTGCTGCAACTGTTCTGGAATCTCTGTTCTCTCTCTGTGTAAGATGAGAAAAGGGAATGACGAAACAGTTGGTTTTCATCGAACACGAAATGTTCTGAGTCTGACTGGCTGCTACTGTTACTGAACTCACCAGGCCCTATACTCTTGTCAGCTCTTAAAAGTAATAATGTTTTACGGCTGGGTTTTCCTTATATGTTCCTTTCCTACTTGCTATACTTAAGCTCTTTGGTCGTTTCTCTCGACATCTCTCTAGCTTGATCCGACCTACGCTACTCCCCACATACATTTGTATAGTAAGGTATATTTGTGTGTGGAGAAGAGAGGAAAACTGGGATAGATCCAGTGAAATTAATGCTGGTGGAAATGAACAAAATGTGATTAACATGTTCTCTGTAGAAAGAAGTAGTTGCAGAAAATGGTGAAGATGAGGAACATAAATATATCAGAATGCGAGCTTACTTACTCACTCACTAACTCACCCAGTTGGAAGCCTACCTAGTGCTGATCATGATGATGATACTCTTTCCTTCCTTTTCTCTCTGTCTGTGTGTTATTTAGCTTAATAAAAGTGTAATGAGTGTGATGAGATAATGAATCACAAAAACAAGAAAATGAAGCGCGCAGAGAGAGAGAGAAGAAAATTTGTGATAATATATATTTCTCTATAAAATTGATAGGTGGAGAGGAGAGGGATGCATGTGTACAAGTTTTTGTAGGTTATTACGTGGTCAGGAGAAAATGTGCAAGTGGAACAGACGGATAATATATATATAAATTCTTAATTAATCAAAACAACACAAGACGAAGAGAGAAAATGAATGAGGATGGGGATAGTTTGAGCAGGGAAAATAATGATTTGTGTAAACATTGTTTTCGGCCCAGTAGCTAATGACTTGGTGGTGGTGGGAGTTGTTTTCATAATGCGAGATAGGTGGGCATGACGTTGCATTGCTTATTAGCAAAAATTGGCAAAACTCTGCGTCGCAGTAGTTGAATTCACATTTCTAAACCCAAATGTTGTAAATTATTACAACTAATAGCCAAAGTGAATTCAAAATATATGCATACTTGAATCTAAAGTTTATTAAAGATTTCAAATACAGAATTCTGATTATTACACATATTTTTACGTCATACCGTTAACCTTTCAAAGTGCATGAATCCGGAAAGCAAACATTTTCAGTCCCGAAAGCCTCGAATATTGAGTAAACCGAGTAATAAATAAACTGATGGGAAGTTTATGGCTTAATATACTTCAGCAAAAACTTTTGAATTTTTTGCGATAAATCTTGGGGCGAGTTATGTACCGCGTTTGGATACGCATTCGCATTACTTGTTATCTATACAGCCGCCCGTGTATATTTCGCATATCGAATAATTGATTGAATGATCCCGTGGATCAGCTAGCAACGCAGTTGGAGATGGAGAGAGATTCTCCTGACGGATTATATTTATTAATGGAAATACAATCCGATTTACGGTAAAAGGTCAACAGAAGATTAGATTAGTTTTTGTTTCTTTTATCGATAGCGAGCGGGTTGATAAAAAGATATGATTCCGGGCCCGGGATTATTCCGTTATGTTAAGTGTACATTGGCTGTATCGTCGAGAGAAAGCGGAAAATTTCCAAAACAACATAAAAGCATACATCAGATCCAAAATAGCTTATAAACATGTCGCTCAAAAATAACAGGCTAGTTGATACAAAAAACATCGTACCAAGTAAAAAGTATACCAAAATAAGAATAATGTACCATTTGTTCACTTTTGGGGATCATCCTCCTCCACTTACCAAAAAAATCTATTATCCTGTTGGGATCAAAACTCCAAAACGGGCTATCAATTTTACCCAATTATCAATTTATGAATTTCTCAAGGCTATCCGCCGCACAACTTTTGCCCTTTAAGCCAGCAGCCAACAACATGAGCAGAATGACAACAAAATCTCTCTCTCGTGAATAATAAAAGTAGTAAATAAATATGACAGAGGAAGGACCCTCTTTTCTCCGAAATATTCAACACAACCCATCCATCCGTTCTACGGCTGCATAATCCAAGCCACTCTAAAACGTGCCGACCTTCTATACATTATAAATACATTAGTATATGTATCTCTTCTACCTGAATTGTAACCTTGGCCGATTATACAATGGTTAACGGAGTAGAATGGAATGGAATGACAAAAAAAGTGAAAGTTAAATAATATATTACTAAAAGCTGTAAAAGGAGGACTAGGATGCTGCGACAGCGTCACTTAATAAATAAAACTCTTTTGTTTTTGGCAAATTCTCGCTAGCTAGCTATCTCGTTCCCTCAATCACTCAAGGGTACTTACTTTCTCTCTCTGCCTTTGTAACATAAGCGGCCTAAAATGTTGATGCGTCCATTATCCGAATTGGAATTCGTCGAATTGAAAAATGTCAAAGGTAAATAATTAATGGGGCGATGAGAATGGAATGAAAGGCTTTGCTGTAAATATCAACATATAATACATTTCTCCGAAATGGGAATCCAAAAATTATAAACAAATTGCATTTCCCCATCCACCCTATAGGTTTAAGTGACATGACGTTATATATGGACAGCCCCTTAAAATATAATCACTTGTCTGTTTTATTTTGTTTTTCAGGGCAACCTATTTCAGCAACTGCTCACCCGTCGCTTTGGCCTGGAACTGTTCGCGACAGTCCCGTTCGTGGTGACCATCTTCTATCCCCCATTCCGCAACCTGTTTGTGCCCGTCTTTTTGAACTGCTGGCTGGCCAAGTACGCGCTGGAGAACATGTTCAACGATCTGCACCGGGCCATGCAGCGAAGCCAGAGTGCCCTATCCCAGCAGCTCACCATACTCTCCGCGACGCTCATTTGTCTCGTTTTCACGAGCGTTTGCGGCGTCCAGCACTTTCAGCGGGCGGGTCACCGGAGACTGGACCTGTTCCAGAGCACCTACTTTGTGGTGGTCACGTTCTCGACGGTGGGCTACGGAGACTTTGTGCCCGACATTTGGCCTTCCCAGCTGTTCATGGTGGCCATGATCTGCATTGCGCTTATCGTGCTCCCGACGCAGTTTGAGCAGCTCGCCTTTACGTGGATGGAGCGGCAGAAGCTGGGCGGTAGTTATAGTTCGCATAGGGCGCAGAGTGAGAGACACGTTGTTGTTTGTAGCACGTCCCTTCATGCGGACACCATTATGGACTTTCTTAATGAGTTTTATGCGCACCCTTTACTCCAGGTAAGCGGAATGAGATGAAAGGAGTGGGAAGTACTTTTTTTTACTTTTTATCGTTTTCCACATGCACTTATGTCAGATATGCAAATTAGCATACTTACGAAAGCTTATGGCTTATCCGGGATTGTTATGTCCACAATAGGAGTAATCATGAATGCGAATGACTTTTGTGACGAAAGCTGATAAGAATAGAGCCGAAATTACTCTCATCGGTAAAATTATGCACGCCTAATTCCTGTCGTAAGCCAAATGAAAATTGCCAAATGGAAAGCGCACAAAAGGAATTTTCTTTCTTTTTATTGCTTCCTGTTAGGGTACGTTGGGTCGTTGATGTAAATTCTTTCGTAAAGAATGGCGTCACGCTTCCGGGTAAAAAAAAAGAGTGTACAAATTGTACTAGGAAATGTCCACATTATCTTTTTGGGAATGACCATTGTAGGAAATAGGTTTGACGTCTGATTGTCCTTTTTTTTGTTCCCGTGTGTGAGTATAACAGGAAGTTGTACGACCTACTCTGTCTCTGTGTGTGTGTTTGTGTAAAAAAAGTTTTTATGGTCGCCGCCATTACCCTTTTTTGGCAATAAAACCAACTCTTAAATACATTTATTGCACCATTTTCCCCGGCCCGTTCACTAGAAAATTTGTATTATGCCGCAGCAGCGTACAATGTCATATTCGTCCGTTTATGGGGCTGTACACAAAGGAACGGCAACGATTAGCATTTAAAAAATGCGATAGTGTAAAAGTAAATGCTGTAGTTAGAAAAGGGTGTCAAGAGCCAGAAAGGTCATGGAGGGCACCATCCAATAAAATGCATACGAAAATCCGGACAATCTCGGCAACAAAAAAAAACAAATTACCATTTTCCAGACATTTTCAAAGGAGAGTGGAAAAAGAGGTGGTTTCAACTTTTTTTCTTTCCTGAATACAGCTCTCTCTCTCTCTCTGTGATTTTCCTTTTGAGCTGAAAGTTTTTTCGTTGATTCGATGCAATTAAAGGAAATGATACAAGAGAATGACTTGTTTTATTGTTTTTATCAAGTTATTTACATGCAAACGGACAAGAGGTTTTTGAAGAGAGAGAGAGGAAAAGCAATAAAACAGGCTTAAATGTAATAACTTTACTGATGACCAAACTAAGCACTTGAGCGTGTATGTTTGAGTGCAACTCTCTCTCTCTCTCTGGAAGGGTATTAAAGTACTAAAAGTTTTTCACATAATAATTCTGACAAACGAAGCAACAAAGAAAAGCAAAACAACAAAGTAAGTAGAAAGTTTAAGTGGATATAAAAAGTTTATTTGAGTGGTGGACAGTAGGAAGCATAGCATAACATGCAATGTGGGAAATATTGGTACTTGTTCATATGTAAAATTACGTGTTTTTATGTGTGTGGGAGTGACCGGCGAAAATCTATGACCCTTACACACACTCAAAAAACTTTTATGAATAGCTTGTTAGTTTAAATGAAATGCATATGTATATATTTATTGTTTATTCGTTTTCTCTAGGACTATTACGTAGTTCTCCTGTCTCCGTGTGAGCTGGACACGACCATGCGAATGATTCTTCAAGTGCCCATCTGGGCGCAGCGTGTGATTTACATTCAGGGCTCTTGTCTCAAAGATGGGGATCTTACGAGAGCAAGGATGGGTGAGGCGGAAGCCTGTTTCAGTAAGTTTTCATAACAACCAACATTACAACAAACAAACCACTTGTATTCGAACATTGGGTGATTTGGAAAGGTCTGACACCTCTGACATAATGTTCATAATTTACAGTTTTGGCGGCTCGAAGCTACGCAGATAAAACGGCCGCAGACGAGCACACAATTCTTAGAAGCTGGGCGGTGAAAGATTTCGCACCCATCGTTCCGCAGTACGTCCAAATCCTCCGGCCTGAAAATAAGCTCCACGTCCGTTTCGCGGAGCATGTCGTGTGCGAGGATGAGTTCAAGTACGCGCTCCTCGCAAACAATTGTCTATTTCCGGGCACTTCCACTCTGGTCACCTTGCTCCTTCATACTTCCAGGGGACAGTAAGCTCAAGTTCACTAATACCGTGTGACGTAAAATATGGATGGTCCCTTAATGAAAATTATTTGATCTTATTTTCAGAGAGGGTGAAACTTCCAAAGAAGAATGGCAGCGCCTATACGGCAAATGCTCCGGCAACGAGATTTACCACATCCGCCTAGGCGACTCCCGCTTTTTCGGCGAGTACGAGGGCAAGAGCTTCATTTACGCCAGCTTCCACTCGCACCGCAAATTCGGCGTCTGCCTCGTCGGCGTCCGCCCCTCCCAACTGCCCGAATTCTACGAGGACACAATTCTCCTCAATCCCGGACCCCGTCATATCATGCGAAAGTCGGACATTTGCTTTTATCTGAGCATCACGAAAGAGGAAAACTCTGCCTTTGTCTCAAACTCGACCACAAACAATAACAACAATAGTCCCACCGCCGCTGCCGCCGCAGGTGGCACCGGAGTCACTGACGGCGGTCCGCAAACGAATCCCGCCATCGCGCAAAGTCCTTCAAGCACGACCGCAATTGCGGTACAATCTGCCGAGAAAAATGGTGGTGGGGATGGCATTACCACCTCAGGTGGTTGTGGAGGTGATACTAGTGTTTTAGTGAATACGAATAGTGGTGCTGAGGTGGTTGGGGATCCTGACCAATTTACCGTCACAATTCACAGTCCGACGAGCAACGAGGATCTGAGTGTGTCGGTGGTGGGTGGGGGAGAGCAAGGTGGGAGTGGTGGTGTGCCTCGACTGGGTGGTGCGCAACTTGTGTCCAATTTTGTTACCGTGATAGGCGATGAGCCACCTCAGACTATTCAGATAGCGGTGGATCATATCGAGGACAGAAGGCAGAGTGTGGCCATGCTCAATAGTAATTTGTTAATGTTGCCTGGTGGCGGCGGTGGTAGTAGCGGATCAAGCGGAGGTGGTGGTGGTGGCGGACTTTCTCCGGGTGGCGATTCACATGGTATGGTATATTATCCCTTTCTAGTTTATTGGATGGCTTTATGTAATAATAAAAAAAACGTTGCGTAATGGATTCACCGGAATGGTCCATTAGAAAAAATCAGATTCCGCGTGTAGGAATGTGTAGGAATATAAGAACCTTAGTCCATGCCGTAGAATCTCTCATACATTTCTTAATGCTGTTAGTGTGATTCACCCAAAGGCGTTGTGTGTAGAATGTCATGCGTGGGAGGATAACAAAAAATAATATGGAGAAAGGAAGGAAGGAAAGGAGAGAGAAGAAAAATAATATTATCGTAAATCAAGTGAAAGGAATAAACGGATTACATATTACCTTACCTAGACAGGAGTGAGTGGGCACAGAGGTGGAAATTCTATTACAAGTAATCATATTCCGTTTTACCCGGAATTATTGTAATCGGCAACATATTCGCGTCAATTGAGTTAGAAATTTTAGTCTTGGAAATTCCGGGATAAGTATATTATGAGCTGTGGGGAAGATTTCGGATGTACGCTGCAGCCAACTCAGTTATTTTTTCAAGAGTCAGACGCATGTCATTGTCAATATCATCAAAGGAAATTGACATGACATGAAGCGGCAGTACTCGTAGTCAACTCATTGAAGCATATAAGCTTGCAAAGGAAATGGATGGGAGTGTGTAGAAAAGTAGGTCAATGTGCTACTCCTGCTGCTGCTCTTGGAATTACATATATTTTCATAACGATGGGGCCATCCATCATATAAAATTACATATGCATCCCAAACGTCATAAATATTTTGTTTCCTTTTTATCTTGTACGTAGCAAGTGATCGTGCACGTAGACCCAGCATTCTTCCAGTACCCGACCGCGTTCCAGACGTCGCCCTGGCCTCTCCAGGGGCACCCGACGTTGGACAGATTTGCGGGGGAATTGTCGCCCGCTCCTCCATAGGAAACAATAATATCATTCACGACGCAGCCACCGCGCTCGCCATTTCAGACGGCGGAGCTACAAGCGACGAGGCTGAGGACGACGTTCCCTGGATTGGAACCTCTGAGGAGATATCCCAAGTGATCAAAGGATTCCCTCCTGTGTCCCCGTATATCGGGGTCACTCCAACGCTCTGCTATCTTCTCAGAGAAAAGAAACAGCTTTGCTGTCTGCAACTTGCTCAGGTACTTTCAGTTTCAGACAAAAACTAAAATTGCATTTGAAAAAATATATACATATGTGGGAACATCCAAATATTACGTCACGCCAATATAGTTCGGATAACTGGGATTAAAGTGTTGAAGTTAAGTATTTGGGTCGTTAAGTGCGAACGGCGCCTAATCTTTTTCCTCCAACTTTCCAATTCAATACATAAACGCGGTGTCCATTTCATTGTCCGATTTTCTTTTACTGCGAGCGACGAACGAGATGACCGGTATTTATTTGAGTGAGAAATAATACCCGACCGATATATCCCCTTTCACATTTCCTCTTTTGTCCTTCCTCCCATCCATCGCTTGGCTATCTCCTGTCCTCAGGGACTATTTACCACCAAAAGCGCCGTTCTCTCTCTTCGTCGTTTTTTCTTTCTTTCTTTATTCTTGAAGAAGCGTTAGAACAAGTTTAGCCAAGAATGTCAGGGGGAAAACCCTTGAAAAAAAAGTAATAATATCACCCACTTTTCTTACTTTCGCCGTTCATTCTTTTGGGACGAGCATGATGGCTTGTTGAAAAAAAAATTTTGTCAAAAGACGAAGCAGGAGCAAAAAAAAAAGTTTTGTCGAGTGGAAACAACTTTGTCGCTTTAATGGGGTCGTTCACATGTCACGTGTCAACTTTTTTTGTGATTGTCGCAGTGAAATTTTGACAAGATTTTGAATAGTTTAGACGCCGGTGAGTAATAAGTTTTGAAACGTTGAGTGTGGACGGCCCCATATTTATACAGCTATTATAAATACCTATTAAACTTTCTCCTTGAAATGATGGTGGCGGTGTTGAGGATGATGAAATGAGGAGAATAAAAGCATTGTAAATAGCCTCGTGACACGAACGGACGACAGAAAACACGACATTGTTCGCCGCCATAGGGAATAAATTCGAGAAAAGCTAAAGAGAACTTATAAGAGGATCCCCTACACTACCAGTATCAGCTTTCTTTCTTTTTTTTTTGGTCTTTTGAGAGTCAGGTGCTGAGTAGCTGAGTGGTGATGCTTTCTCTTTGCTTTCCTTATTCTTCTTCTTCCCCTACTTTTCAACACGGTGCAATCAGCAAGAAATATACTGCTTTGGCTTTCACTTCACACACGACGACATTCTCCACAAGTCGTACTAGTGGCCATTTCCTTCCTTATCAACTTACGCCTTTCTAGATCCACTTTTCTCTTTCCATCAGTCATCACATTTTCTTTACCACAAAAAGAAAGCTTTTTTGTCTTGCATCTTATATAAAAAGTCCACCTTTCTCCCTCTTCTTCTTTTCTCCGTCCATAATTATGATTATTTTATATCCATCTTCTTCCCTTTCAAAAACTTTTTGAACGCCACCACCATCACCCAACTTTCACTTGACTTTCAACTACTTTCTCTCCTTAAGAGTTAGCTGGCCACCTGAGCTACAAAGAAAAGTGAACGAGAAAGCTTGTTGACTTTAGAGTCAAGTGGCTCACACGTAACCAAATTTTCGTTTTAATGAGCCAATTTAAATGAGAAGGGTCTTTGGCTTGAGGTAAAGAATACATCGTTTAATTAAAATGACTGCTAATCATTTTAAAACGGTCTTGCGGTTTATTAAAATGAGAAATCAGCCGTTAAGCTATCTGCCAGAGTTGCCAAATCTTCCTGATCTATTGTCCGGTCAAAATCGGCTAAAACAAATATAGCGCAACACCTTGAAATGCCGAAGGGCAAACATTTACGCTCTAAGAGAATGGGTTATTGATGAACTCTGAAAAATAAATGAATGCACATATTTGACCAGCTGTATTTCTTCAGCTGTATTCTCACCACCACCTATTTATTTATTTAGCTTAACCAGCCGAACCAAGCAAAACCATGTTTGTTTATTTGCTTCTTGTTATTATTAATATTATCTGGGAGAAAGCACTCAACTGGTAAGCACGCAGTATAGATGAAATAACTTGCTGCGTGATGCTCTACGAAATACGTGAAAAGGTTGAATGCCATGGATTGTCACGAGAAGGATAAAAGAAGAAAGCTGGCACGCTGTCCTTGATATTTATTTGCCATTATTCTCCCAAGGGAAAATTACTGGTTTGTGAATAAATTCATGAGAATGAATGTACAGAAATATGTATCATGGAACTCGTCGTCGTCAGTCAAGAGAAAAAAAATTACTAATTTTCTCTTTTTCTTCTCTGCCTTCACACTCCACACTTGTTTCCTGCCAGGATTCTCTCTGGTGTACAGAAAAAAATTAGTATATAATTATGTGACCTTCAGATGAGACATAATGGAGAGTGGAGAGATGGATGATGATGTAACAAGTTTGTTGAAGGGGATAAACCCGAATAATACATGTAATGTAATTCGACGAATTGTAATGACATTTTTCTAGCGCGCTCATGGAATTTATTTGACCAATTTTTTGTGGCGTCATTCATTCGCATTCCATTTTGCGTGTATATACTTTTTGTCGCAAATAGATTACAAATTGTGAAGGTTTGAGCTTTAGAGTGGCTCGGTAAGGACATCAAACTTTCAACCTGATTACTCTGGGGAATTTACCTGTCTATTTTTAGGTTTCCAGGAAATCTATTTTAAACCGAGTAAATCCCAAACGACTTTTAGCCCTTATTTACCTGTCGAGACATATTTGAACTTATATGTTGGGGCAAATAGCTCTAGTCGCCAGAAAACATAACTTGATAGACGGGATTCCATTTCCAAATGCTCCAGGAAATTTATATGCTTTCGAAAGTATGAAAACTATTTGACGATAAACAATACCTGGAAAAACAATGCAAACATTTCAGCCATGTAGCACGTATCAGGTTTTCCGAAACCACAATAAATTGTTGTGTAGATTTATTTTGTTGTTGCGGTTTAGTTTTTGGGACTGAGGATTTTGTTCGCAATAAAAACTAAACAACTAAAATGCAGGTATGGTCTAGCCAGGCATTTCGGCCTCTTGTCTGCTTGTTACCCATCGCTGATTTGGAAAAAAAGCTCTGAAAATAAATGAATTTGTGTTGAGAAAGGCATTTATCACAATATCCAAGGTATGCGTGTTTGCGCTTTCTCCCACAATTTTCCCATACATGGATGCATGTACATTTTTTTGCTTTCGCTCATGTAAACGTTTCTAGTTATCATTCTCACCATTTCCCTAAGCTTTCACTTGAATGATTTAGCACAGAAAGCAAACTGCGGGAAAGCAGGTACCCTGGTTTGGTTCTTTTTTTCTCTCCCAGTTCCACTGCTATCATATTTTGTCAGCCGTCATCAGCACCACCACCCGTCGTGATTTTTTATTGTGTCAAACCACCATGCGACCAAACGGCACTAGAAGCAGGAGGAGGACTACGACGAGGACGACATGATCAACAACATATTTTGTGTGTCGGGCGAGAATATTGCTTTTCTGAGATATGGGCTCTGTTGCTTTTGATTATGATGGTGGTTGGCGTATCTGTGGATGTGTGTGTATGTGGCATGATGTAGTCTGGTTGGGTCGATAACAGGCAGAAGTGGTTGTAACTGGAAATACCGCACTAGACGATATGGAGTTGAAGAGAGGAGTGGTTAGAAATCGTTGAACTCGGGGAAAGACATGTACTGTCTGGCCTTGTCGTGTGGATGATGGAAAGATTAACGTTTCTAGACAGTGGACACAAGTGGCAGGAATGAAAAGTACGCTTGGGAGATATCTAAATCCAAAATGCGACCTAAATAGGTCACAGAAAATATTCAAAAAATCGTTTTGGCTAAAGGAAATCCTTGTAATTACAAGTATTGAATTTCCATATATAACAAAATGCCGAGTTTCGGTTTTCCAGTGCAAATCTTTAAAAATCATGTTTCGAAATTTGCTCACTATTTATTATAACGGTGTCGATCCGTTACATAATTTGGTGGGACTATAAACCTAGTCATTACGACAATAAAATACAATTTTGCGAATTTTGAACAAAATTCAACTGTTAATTCTTGAAACAAATCTCGGAAGTTTTCCCGGTTATTTCCACTGGACTAAATATCTTCCAACTCTAAATTCTTCGACACTTTTCATTTACCCCGACGATGATTATGTGACGAAATGATGTGCATGTGTTCTCTCAAGGGTCACATTTCCTCTCTCTCTCGCTCTTGCTCATATACCCGCAGCTTCCCATTATGGTTTTGTTGCCTCGTGCCCACAAGTTTATAACTTGACATGAAAATGATATCAGGGTACAAACCGCTCAACATCCTGCATCCATATCAAATACACTCTAACTTATGTGCATTTCACTAAAACCTCAATACTTGCACATACATATATATGCTGCATATTACATGCATTCCAGAATTTAGAGGATTTCCTGAGTAGAGAAATGAGTAATGAAGATATGAAAGTGATCACGTTGCACAATGGAAATAGGGAATGGATAAAGAGAGAGATTTTGTGAAAGAGAAGCCGAAACGGTTGAGAAATTGTGGTCTCGATGATGATACATCTTCATTATGACAAAAGAACCAAGTGCATGTCGGGATGAAAATGATCCCTTTGAAAGCCCTCATTTCTTCAGAGATGGTCCATCCGAAAGACGGAAAATACAGAGCCGAATTGAGAGAGAAAGAGAGAGAGAGAGAGAGAAATGATGAGGAATGAGAAACATGACATGAAAACGTGCTGATTTCAGCAGCGGTGGTCGGTCGTCGGAAGCAAACAAAAAAATAACAAGAAAAACGGATGGTGATTGTGTAATCATTCCTGTTCGCTGTTCGCTATCCTTTATCATTTTTTTCGGATATCACGACAAAATACAAAGTTGTGCTGAAGATTGAAAAAAAATCGCATTTTCCGCAAAATTTATCTCACATGCGTATTGGATTTACTACTAGTTTGTTATTGTACTTGTTTGACTGATTGGAAAATAAAATATTGAGTTAAGTTCTCATCAATCTCCGCTGAATGCGTTTCTTTTCTATACCAGGTTGCAAACATCCGGCACAATAATCCCGCTCACAATAAAACCAATAAAAATGGGATTTGCTGTAGAGTGTTTTTGTCTGTAAACCTGTTACCCTCCAGTTAACACTGACGCAAAAGTACAATTTGTTGCTGTTATGGCTTACCCACTTGCTTACTCCTGTGGAACGGTCAAAATAACAAAAAACAGACCGATATTTTTTTCTCTTTTATGTTATTTTATTCGGTTGATTGCGTCAAGATGGGACCTAGATCTCCTGTTGGTTGTATACTGAATGCAATGGTTAGCCTTGTGTTCTTCGATACTTGCAATTACACGTGTTCATATATTTTTGCAACAGTGGTCACTTTTAGGAAATCCACGTGGAAAAATTGATCTACTTTTTATTTTCTTTCTAAATCTTATGATGTAGACTGGTGTCAATAATAACCACGCGCGTGTTACTAACGTCATCAAAGAAAAACGCAGAATTCAAGGAAAATAAGATTTCTTAAGGCTTCCACGGAAAACTGAAATAAAACCTCACTGAATGGCTTCAACAATAAATGACTGTTTATTAGAAACAAGCCATATATTGAAATAATGTAGTAGAAATTTCTTAAGGCATTTTCTGTGAAGGTTGAATCAGAAAGCCCATAAATTGCGTACTTGACACACATCTTTAGATTTCAAGAAATTTCCTCTGCAAAATGTTCATAAAATTTGTAGAGATTTTTTTGTCTATTAGGCAAATAGCTTGTTCGATAACCGGTGTATACACAAAATATCGCACAGAAAGCAGCGAAATTTATCTGTCGATATACCAAATAATTATTCCTATGCCACAATTCCAAAACGGCGTATTCCTTTTTTAAAAGTGAACATCAATACACTCTCAAGTGAATATTCCCTTTCAAGTAGTTTGCTGAACGGATAATGATAATCCGTAACTTATAATATTTTATTGCTGTGTAAATATGTATGTGCTTCCACAACATCCTTTGAACAAAATGATATACTTCCAAGATTAAAGAGACGATCTCCCATTTCTACCCGATATATATACATACATTGCTTACATCATACACAGTTTAAACTCACGTTAGGTACGTGAACCATATCAGTTTTTTGTAGTGACCACTCAAGTCAAACTGTCCACCACTTTCACTCTAAACCGAAAATGTCAGAGGTAGAGCGAGAGCAATTTTTTGGGGAGTAAAGTGGATTATGGAATGTTCAAAGGGAGAGTAGCAGAAGCAACGCTGCCAGAAACGGAGTGAAATTTCATACTCTTCCTTTTCCTCGAGCTACCAAAATCGACTTTTCTCCTCTTCACAACAATGATAAGTGGAAGAGGAAAATGTAGGAAAGCTAAAGCAATTTTTAAAGAACAAGATGACCTTTTGGAAAGCCCTCTTGAATGTATGAAAAACGCTGAAATTTCAGAAAGGAAGTCGTTGAAGAGATATCGTTAAAAATATTGCAAATTCGGCACAAAAAATATTTCGCTTCGAGTAAGTCATCGTAGTAGATGTGGAGTGTATAGAAGTACCTTACGCTGAACGTGTTATGTGCAAATTATTCATAATAATGTGAGTGGCTTGCGGTTGCGAATCGTGACGGCTGCAGTGTGTGATGGGATACCTTAAAACTTCAAATTATAGCTTATCCTGAAATCTTTTCACGTTCAAACCTAGCCAAAAGGAGAACAAGTGACGTGTGGAATTATTTCGTTACTTTAACAAGCTGGGTCACTATTTCAGGTTTTACGGCACGATTACGTCGCCCAATCCTCTACACACGATAAACCAGGCTACTTGACAAAACACAGATGTTCTTTATCTCTCCGACAGATTCCCTTCGTTTCCCATACACCACACACACACAACCATATCCATTATTTATATTGCATATTTTAAAATGATATTATCACACAGTCCTATATTTCCAGCCAGTCTGTGACCAACTGGAGCTCTACACGTTTTATTATTTTTTTCTTGAAATTCAAGGTGAAAATTATATCCAATTCCATCACGCTCAACGTTACACTTTTCCCAAAGCTTTTCTAGCTTCTTGCAAGATGCGCTAACAATTTCCTTCCTTCCTTTTTTACGCATATTACGTTAAAAGCTCGCTCCATTCCATACTACAACAGCCAATACCACCCCACCATTTCCTTTTATTTTTCCACCTCACAGCCTCCTGGATAATAATAATGATAATGCCAGCCATTCAAGAACAAAATCTCTCTAGTTGTATGTGTGGTATTGTGGCTGTTGTAACATCTGAACGGTGGAGAAAAAATGTAAATCTCGCTCTCTGGAGGAAAAAGGCGAAGAAAAAATTTCCAGGAAAGCTTTCATTCAATCTCTGAATGACGTGGGGGAAGCCGAGCGTAAACTCTAAAATAAAGTAGAAAAGAAAATTCGGTTTAAAAAGTGTAACCAGTTTAAATGATAAAATATTTCTTGGAAACAGGTATTTATAGAATATTCATATTTATGTGGAACGCACCTAAAATTATATTACAATTCGTAACCTTGAAATTCATGGCATATTTGAAAGCCGAGATTCTAATTTAAGCTATACGGTCTTTTGAAACGCCGTTTCTATTTTGTTTTATTGCAGGCCTGCGAACATTGTGCCAACCGTACCGCCTACGACTACAAATGGAAAAACAAGACGATAATAATCGCCGCCGATTACGCTTCAACCGCCATCTACAACTTTATCGTTCCCCTCCGCGCCCACTTTCGACCAAAGCACAAACTCAACCCGATAATACTTTTGCTGGAGCGTCGACCCGACACGGCCTTCCTGGACGCCGCCTCCTACTTTCCAATGATCTACTGGTTTCTCGGGAGCATTGACTGTCTTGACGATCTACTCCGCGCCGGAATCACGCTCGCCGAAAGCGTCGTCGTGGTCAACAAGGAGCTGAGCAACAGCGCCGAAGAGGAGACGCTCAGCGACTGCAACACAATTTGCGCGGTCCAAACAATGTTCCGCTTCTTCCCTCACATCAAAATCGTCACGGAACTGAGCACGTCCAGCAACATGAGATTTATGCAGTTTCGGGCGCACGATACGTACGCGCTGCACCTATCTCGGATGGAAAAGGTTTGAGATATTTTCTGTAATTCCATTTGGGTTTTTAAAGAAATAGTTTGTGTTTGAAGAAAAAAGGGCTTTATCATTTTAAACGGACGTAATTCCAATTCCTCATTACTTTTCATCACACGAAGCTTTGTGAAAAATGAGTTTAAGGGAATTTTTTGTTTCCTTTGCTCCACCTCTGCAGTTAAGGATATATACTTTTTTCGTATTCTTTTGACTTCATTGAAATTCCAGTGTTGAGAGATGTCTTTCTTTTTTGCACGTAATCTTCAAAGGAAGAGTAATGACCTTAGACTTGCAGATCATCCATTACGAAACCTTTTAGATCTGCATCACGTTCACGTCGGGCCCGGAAAATCTTCCCGAATGTATTTCCAAATTACATGTACTCATCAACTTTACCGTCACGATAGGAGTCACTTTCCCGGTAACCCAAAATCTTCGAAACAATTCCCGAGTCCGCCAACTTCCTTTTCATCTCCGTCTCGGGTTACATGCCCGTATACAGTAATGATAGTAATGAACTCTCTCTCTCTCTCTCTCTTCAAGAAAGAAAGCAAGTCAGTATTAAATTCCCAGTTCAACGAGACATGTCTCAGGCTTCTCATCTCCACACATCGTCCCAAACATCTTTTTACCCATCTCTCCATCGGAATTCCCCTTTCCTTTCTTTCTACTCTCCAGAGTGTTTATTCGCCAAGCTGCTGCAGTAGAACAGCATAATAACACAAGGTCATTAGTAAGCGCGTGTCTCTCTCTTTAACTAATTTTTTCAGCTCACATTCTTTTTTCATCTAAGCACCCTTTCAAATTATCTGGCTCTGGAATGTATACATGTATTCTATCTACATTATATTTTGCGTAACGTGAGAAGAAGAAGCTGACTCACTCAGAGCAAAGCAATCTATAAAAGATCACCACGGATTTTCTAGGAACTAATCCTCTTTCCTTTTTTTGCTGCTCTCCATTACGGCGCGGCTTGAGATGCATTGACGAGTTTATGTAAATAAGAGTAGGACGACGAAAAGTTGATAGGGAAGCTTAGTTGAAATTTAAGAAGGATTTAAAACCACCCATGCTGTACTGATAAGGAGGAAGACGATCACAATAATAAATGGGATATATAATAGAATTGAGTAGGTGCATGAATATAACCATCCTCCCTTGAGGCTTTTTCTCGAAGCTATTTTGGCGGAAAGAAAATTACCGTTAAGAAATTGCAAAGGCTGTTAAGTTCATTCAAATTGCTAATTTGTATTTTGGAGGGGTACTTAGCCGTGGAGTATGAAAAAATTGTGAAATCAATAGGGATACGATTTAGTGTTACGAAACGAGGGATAATGTATTTTAAATTTACAAGGTAGGTTATTCAACGGTTCTATTTGCATACTAGCTTTCACCCGAATTTAGTACAGAATAGAATCTAGTACCTGTGGTGTCTACCTTGTACGCCATTTGCTACATAACTCTATTATCACCGACGCCTTTCCGTTTTTTCCACTCCGGTTACTCCTTTCACTCATCTTCCTACGGCGTCAGCAGCAGCAGCAAAAAATATATTCGCATCCTACTTAAAACTCATTTGGGATCAAATTTCTTTGCTGTTGCTACTGAAAATGTATGTATGGCTGATTTTAAAGGAAAGAAGAATATTCCTGCCTTTCTTAAGAAATTGGAGAAGTAATGAGATTTTTTTTCTCTTCTTCTTCTTCTCCATGTCATGTCATGCATGGGCCCTAAAACCAAAACCACGTCATGTGAACAACATCTACTGAAGCTATCCAAGCAGTATCTTAGCCCACGCAACTGCGGCATAACCAGGATTTCTATTTACCTATTTAACCAGTAGTAATGAATGTTACAGTAGAATTTGCGCATAGTAAATAATAAGTATACTGGAGCCTGAGGCAATATCCTGCTTAACATTTTTACTGAAAGGGCTCTCAACCGAAATAACACAAAAGAGACGTCTCCAGTGGGAGAACTCCATTTAGAAATGAGCACACGCGCCAAAGATATTCAATTTTTTATTCATTTGGGTTTCATGTAATTATTAACGAAAATGGAGTTATTTTTTGTCTGAAATGATAATTAGAAAATAATTATAATTCATATTTACTTCGGCTTGAAGCTGAATCGGGAAATTACCTACCACTCCATTAGAATCTCAAATTGCATTCAATATTTTAGCGACGTCATTATCCATCAAGAAAGTAACAAAAAATGTGTGCCATCGTTTAATCTTCGTTTTTAAACATAATTCCATGCCAAAAAGAAAGGAAATGTGTTGTGATAGGTGATTGATGTGATATTTGTTTCGTATTTTTCGGCACATTTTCTTTTACGCTGTAAGGCATTATGATTATCTCCCTAAGGCGTAATACGTTAACGCTGAAAGCTGAAAGAAGACTGACGTTTCGTCTTGTCTTCATCTGACGGCTACATAATGGCGTCCAACTTGGCCAATATTTTTATTCTTTTGTACATCTTTTCTTTCTTACTCTCCTACTGTCTGTCTCCTTATCTATTCTCCTTGTCATGTGCGTTGTTACGCTACGTCAAGATATTTAGTTGCTGGCCAGCGGATAAATAATTTCTGGGAAGACATGTTACATGTATTATAAATGTTTATTTACATAATGGGCTTTACTTGAACATACTTGATTACGTCATGTAGTATATATAAAGATGCCTAAATGTATTATATGAGCTTGTAAAAGGATAACGAAATGGTTAATTTGAATTCTGGTTTGGTTTCTTATTTTTTTTTCTATTTACTACACCCAGCGCGAGAAGGAGCGTGGCTCTCACATTTCCTACATGTTTCGTATTCCGTTTGCTGCGGGAAGTGTGTTTGCGGCGAGCATGTTGGATACGCTCCTCTATCAGGCCTTTGTCAAAGACTACCTCATTACGTTTGTTCGACTGCTTCTTGGAATTGATCAGGCTCCCGGATCCGGATTTCTCACTTCGGTAAGTATAAGATGCGGGGGAATAATAACAAGTAAATATTTGTGAATATGAATAGCAAATTTCGTTCCGTATACAAATATACACAGCTCGGTAATTTGGTTTTCCGGAGAATCATTCCACAATTTTTATTGTAGAAAATCTCTCGCAGCAATCAAATATTCAATTGCATACCGACACGTGTTTGAGATCTTGGTTGCTCACTGGAGCTGCAACTTACTTAGAAAGGATAAATAATAATATTAAATGATTTGAATGTTTGCTTTGGTATATTTGAGAAAGCGAAAAATTGCAAAGGATATAAATTGTAGGTAGGCAGTTAAGCTGTTCCATTTATGATGTAAATAGTCCAGAAATATATTTAGTAAGAGAATCTTGAAGAATCCCATCAAAAGAAATAAATAAACAATCAGAAAACATAAAACATCATTCCGGGAATTACTTTGTATTTCATGTCAATGTATTTAGTTATCTTTTATTTATTATTGAAGCAATTTTTTATCGAAATATATGCCGTTTTAAGAAATAAATGTTTAAAATGCTGTAAATTGGAGCAAAATGAGTTTCTTGGATGTGGCTGCAATGTAAATGGTTCACGCCGAAATGAAATATAAATTTGTGATAGATTTAATTTCCCGTTCAGGTATATTTCTTTCAGCTCATTAATTACGTATTTTTTTCCACTGGATCACAGGTTTAAACTAAAAATATTTCTGCAAACGCAAATCGCTGCTACGATTAATAAAACCATAAATACGTCTCAACGATTCAAATTATAATCAGCGTGACTAGAAAAGGAACCAGTGAGTTACCTTTAAGTATAACATAGGTTGAATGCCAGCAACAAATTCTCTCCAGCGTGTAAATTATACAATTTCATTTCTGGACAATAACAAAAAAATCGGAGGGACATGGAATGATGCAGTGATGTATTTTTTATTATAAGAGCACTGAAACAAACAATAAATAAAGACGACACATATATTAGTATCAAGGTCGCATAATTTATGCAAATAAGTATATTATTTATGACGTCAGTTAAGCAACGATTTACTTCTCTGGTGAAAAGCGTGGAAGGTCTATAGAGAAATGCCACTATATGATATTTTGTAAAAAAATATAGCTTGCTAAGCCGCGAAAGCGAGTCTAGACTAGACTGTTCGGCGCCAGCAGATATACAAACGCAAGAATGAAGCTAGGCTTTCACGGTATTTAGGTAGCGAATGAATTATTCAGTCATATTCTATTGGTAATGCCGTGGCAACATTCGTAAAGTCCCTTCAAAGATGTTATGAAATATGAATGGTGTCGCGTACAAAGCGCTAGTAAATATAAATACAATCCACTTCATTTTGCGGTGCACGTTTTATAACTCGGTCATTTTCACTATTCTATAAAAATTAAATATAAAACAAGATTACAGTTTACGCAATACCAAAGCAGACATAACATTTCGTTTGAAAAACACTCAATGCCTTTGAAAACTGAAAATCAAATTTGCGTTTGAATCAAAGTGATTACCTTTCATTACGTACTTACACGTGCATTACTGCATCGACAACAATCTCATTATTGAAACAAGTTACATAAAATGTTACGCAATAAAATAATTGACTACTTTCCCAGAAAGCAGGTTCCCAGAAGAAATGAAAACTTTTGTTGATACTTTACCATCACTCCATTACAAACTGTCAGCAAATAAGTATAGAAAAGTTTGAACATTTACTTTATTAAGTTCAATACTGCCGTCCATGTACAACATTTGTGTCTAGACTGTAGACAAAGTACATAGTAAACTAACACAACCCAATGTCCATTTTTAACACTGTCCCAGTATTACTTTTCTACCTCAAGGAATACAAAGTTTGTTTTCGTCTGTGAGCGTAGTGGTCAGAGTTCCATGCAGCTGCGTTGTGCAACTTTTGCTCATCAACATCTCATTATCCGCCAAAAAACTTTTTTTTCTTTCCTCGTTATCGCTTATCTATCCTTCATTCTCGCCAGTCTCATTATTTCCTTGCGACAAAAAATGCGGCAAAAAATGTGGGACACGGCACACAGCAGCAGCTCAACCAACGTAATAATAATAAAGTTGAGATAGCAGATAATGGCAATGACTGCGGGAAAGTTTACTACGGAGACAACTTTAGATTTAAAAAATATGCTCAGTAATGTCGAGTTGAGTTTATCCCGAAGGGGTACTTAAGCACCAAATTCTAAGAACGGTTTGTAATTAATATTTGCTTATGTAAATGTCTTCAGATGCAAATAACTCGAGAGGATCTATGGATCCGTACGTACGGCCGGCTGTACCAAAAATTGTGTTCCACCACCTGCGAGATTCCCATCGGCATCTACCGCACACAAGACAGCCAGTCCTTGACCGAAGAAGATTACTACGAGACGGAGGAGAATCGGCGAAGCAGCTACGGCGACACCACCACAGGCGGAGCCGGTGCACCCTCCACGGTCGGCGGAGAAAGTGACCAAAACCCCGAAACGCCTTTCTCGTCAAGTGAAAGCACGTTCAAGAAGCTTTCCGCCGCGGTCCAACACGGCAAGTCAATATCCGACTACAAGAACGCCATCTACCGCCGCTGTTTTCGCGGAACCTGTGGCTCTGACGAAAGCAGCTTCACAAGCGCCGCACTCACCGTTAACGAGGAAGTTCGGGATTCCCACGCTCAGCTTATCGAGCGCGCCGAAATCGCGAATTTGGTTCGAAGCCGCATGCAAAGTCTTGGACTTCCTTGGGAGGAGACGGATCTCCAAATGTCGGAAAAGAGGGACAGCCTGAGTTACGTGATTATCAATCCGAGCTGTGATCTGAAGATAAGGGAGGGTGACGTCATATATCTGATAAGACCCACGCCATTCTCCGCCACAAAAACGTTCGAACGGCATAATTCCAGAAGAAAAAGTACCCTGAATCCTCATCCACCTGGAGCGGGAGGCGGTGGGCCGGGTGGGGGAATGGGGCAAGGACTGCTGGCGGGCTTGGGGCAAAACGGACCCGGTCTTGGGGGAGCTGGCCCAGATGCAGTCGAGTTGCAAAAGGCCGCCTTTAGTTTATTTCAGGAACGGGGAAGTTGCGCAAGCATGACGCGACGCAGGTCATCATCAGGTAATTTGTGTCCGTGTACGTAAATGTTTTTCTGTGTCTATTTCTAAAAACAAAACCCAACTGGACCCTTTCTCTGTCGCTATCTGAGCACCAATAAAAAATACCACCACCGCAGCACACTGACCAATACTACCAACCACCACTACCAATTAACTGACCAACTACTAAAAAAATATGTATCTCTATAAACCATACCTGCTATCACCGTACCAGAAGATTCTGTCCGACCCGATGCTGCTGAATTGACCCTCTAAAAACACCTGCTCGCATGATAAGATGAACCCAATTTCTTTTCACATTTGAAACCAATTCTCCCATGAGCATATCCCGACCTATGCCATTTTACCATGCGTTGACGTCATCTTAAGCGTTCTGTCTCTATGGATGGAAGTCTGTTATGCGAAATAACGATGAATTATATCACTGGGATGGGATGACGAGGAAATTATTTTTGCGGGATGTGTGTGTGGGGAAAGGAGATGAACAGCTGCGTGGTAATGCGGAAGGAGAAAATGCTACACAGTCACTCATCCGAGAGAATTCAATTTAACATCTTTTGTTGTAATATTTTTTGCTTGATGTCTGTATTTGTGTGTGTGTGTGGTTTATTAATAGAAACGAGTTTGGTTACGTCAAGTATGTTTGAGTTGCTGTTTTTGCATGAATGAGTTATTTTAATAATGAATGTAGGGCAAAATGCTAAAAATAGACAATATGGAAGATGAATAGTTATTGACGCCACGGTAAAGTTTGGAGTTGTAAGCATATAGTCGTTTCGTAAAACTATATCGAAAGATGTTTGAATATATTTCGACAAATTCAACTAACAACCAAGAACTTTACCTTGTCGTCACACAATTCACCTTAAAATATATATTTTTATGAGCGTCATACCTCTACCAACTAACAACACTTTTTTAGATTACCACTCTATTTGTACGTGTCCACCTTTCCATCCATAAAATATATTTCATCTATTTTTACCCAAAGTGCTTATTGTTCATTTTGTATACTAATTTTACTCTTTCCATTCATTTTTATAGACTCACCCCGACTCCGAGCCAACTCTCTCCGCGTCACGCCCGGTGACGATATTCTCCTCCGCCGTTCAAACTCGCTTCGGCAGGGCCTGGGATTGGGACTCGGCCTGGGAGGCTCCCGCCGCCCCAGCACGAGCGGCAGCATCCCCACAAACCACGACGAAATCGGACTCCCAACAATCTCAACAACGTCGCCCAGCCCCCGCATGAATCACCACTCGCATCATCATCATCCTCATCACATCAATAACAATAATATTCTCAACTCATCATCATCCTCAGCTTCCACTCAAGCGATTCCACTAGCGGTAGCTCAGCAGTCGGGCACGCTACCGCCTCCACCGCCGCCCCCAGTCCGCCCAAACCGTTTGGCAGTTAATGGCGCCATTAACGTGGAAGTGACTCCGCCGCCAGATGTTGTTACCGTGGACGTGGACAATTCTCAAGAGGGCGGTGGGGATAATCCCTCAGTCACAAATAACAACTCGGCAGCAGCATCCAACAACGCGGCCACTCAGAAAACGCCCACTTTGCAAGGGACCATTGTGTGATACATAGAAATAATGACGTAGTAGTAGTCGTTGAGATATTTTTTGCGTAAATTTATTAAAACTGACAAACAAAAACCGATAGAGTCAAGTAGCGCTAGAAATATATACTATATGAATCTCTAGGTATGTGTTTGTATGTAAATAAGAAAAATGACCATTTCGTATGAAAAAATATATATGACGAAATATTTAAAGGTTAGTGGTTTACCTAAAGTAAAAAAATTGTTCCCAAGGGGACCCTTTGCAGAAATTACTATCTTTATTGACTTGATAATACTCATTCATATTATTTTTTGAACTTTCTGGTCACAGATTTTATTTTTGTTTCAAGACGAGTGGATATTTTAGGTTTGGTCTGTTTGAGAGGCCGTTTCGTAAAATCTAATGGAATGCCAATACCGATTTCCGTTTTGTAAACTTGGTTATGTTGGTCGTGTGTCTATGACAGCGCGATGGAAATAACCGTTAAAACTTTACACAAAATTCGATACTGCATTTGACGTTGTGTTCAAGTAGAAAGTTGTTGCGTCAGGTCTGTGATGGGCTGTTGGTAGGTTTTTTGGTTTTGGCGTGTGGCGAAATGTATACCTAGTTTGTTTTTTCCATGTCTGCCGGTTAATGACTTGAATGCCACTGGTATTTATCAGAGGGAGCATATATGAGATGCTTAAAAGCAAAACTCAAATAAATATTTTTTGTGGGAAATAGGGAAAAGTATAGCTCTATTTAAGGAAGGTAAAGACGCCCCCACGAAATATCTGTCTATATTTTATGAGCACACGTACAAGTAGTTTTGGAGAATCGTTAGAGTCATGCTGCAGTTTACAGAATCATCATGTCTGCAGAATCTTTCCTGCTGCCGAGGCAGTCGTTATCCGGGATGGGTTAGGTCATTACAGGGATTGAAAATCAGACGTCGAAAGCTGATTCCGGGATTTAAGTGGCAGATTTGAGATATTATTACCAGTTTTTGTTCCTGGACAATTTTATTATCTGTTCTGTGGAGAGGATTCAATAAAAAATGCCTGGTGCTGTATTTGATAGCAATGTAATAGCAGTAGTGACTACGGTGGTTATGGTGGCTGGATACGGGAATGATCGTAAAAACGTTCTCTCATTTCCTTGTCGTAATGGCACTCTTGAAACAACTAACTGTCAGTTTAGCCTACTTTTTCTGATATCGACACACATCCAATTCTTCTTTATGAGGGAAACACGATGTAGCTTATTGTTCGATGGATATGTAGGTATACTAAATAGACAGTGCAATGTCGCGCTTGTTATTTCGGTGTGGATATTAGCTGTCTTTATACCGTATTTACCGTACTTCCGGCTCATTTAAGCTATTGTTTGTGCCGTTGTTTGGTAAATAAGCGTGTCGCCATTTGCCTCGTAAAATCGACATGGAAAAGTACAGAATAACCTGAGCTGTAATTTTGTCATATGTTCTTTAAACTTTCACGTGCAAGCGTTTTTCACCAAAATGAATAGCAGAAAAACAAAATAATAATGAAAACAGATAAACAAAAGCATAAACTGACTCAGGACCTTACAAAAGCGTCCGTAAGAAAAGTCCGGCTGAAACCAACTGTTAGCTGTGATAAATAACAATATGGTAATATTTTTTATGAACGGCGTTTTAGCAATAACGAAAAATACTGCGCAATTACAACAAAAACTAAATTGGTACTTTGATTGGAAACATGTGCACATTTTTGGCCCAATGGAAAACTTGTAATCTTATTTTGAATAGACATTGAATAATAAGTAAGTGGGAAATGAAAATGAATAAGAGCAGATGGGTACGTACTTGATGGAATAGGAAAAATGAAACAAAAGAGATCTTTACAGTCCTCATTTATTTTTAGGTTCGACGCAGTTCACATTCCGATTGTTTGAGATAGTAATGCGGAGAAAGCGTGCCTATTCACTTATGCAAGTACGTTTATTGCTTTAAATAGAATTCTGTTTTACTTTCTTTTGCAAATGAGACGTTTGAAATGTGCCTCTTGTTGCTTGCGCTGTAAAAATGTCTGGTGAACTGGAAAGATTTACAATCTGGGCTCTGTATCACCCCGCATTCATTTACATGACACATTAATTTATTTTCCAATTTCACTTGTATCGCAAGTTGTAAAAAAGTGTTTTTATTAAGCATTTACAGCTATCAGTAAAGAGTTCCATTACGACGACATAATTATGCAGAGATGAGACTTTTATGTAGTACAAAAGGGGAAATAGACTTCCGTTTACTACGCCATACCTAAAGCCATCATAAATCACTGTATCGGCGAGTGTTTCGATAAATGCGATAAATTAGAAAATTGGGGCAAATGTGCCATTAAGTCCTTTATGCAGGCTTAGAGCAGATCAACTCGAGCTGCACTCATAGAACCGAAATTTTGCAATATTTCTGCACCGTTTGAGTAATTTAAGTTTTAATTTCAAGTGGATGACCCCATAAGATATTTTAACCTTATGTGGTTCCATATTAATTATTATCGATCTCATGAGCAGGGTAACCAGCATAACCGTTCAAAACTTTCAAACAAGTAACAAGAGTGAAAAATAAATACATGGTGGCCTAAAATATACATGGCGAGCTAGAAAAATCCCAAAAGACCACCCAAGTTTTTATATTTTTTTGAGCATCCTTCACAATTTTCTGGCTCCACTTGAACTTTTGCTTATTTTTTTCTCTGCTCAAGTATACTTCACCAATCTTCCTAAAAAGACCAAATGAATACGTTGATGTTGTTGCTGTTAGCCAAAATAATATATTCACAAAGTCTCATGGGCCATTCAACAGATCTACTTAATATTTTTGACGAGCTACCTAGCTTGCTGCTGAATAGCGCCTCAAACCATTTGAGTAGGTTGCACTTCAAAATCAGACGTTTGTGTTGAGCAAAAAAAGAAAAGGGAAAATGTGTACACAACAAACTTTTACTTTACACACAAGCTTCAGTACAAAAAAGTTGGTTTACATTTTTTTGTATGGATAACGAGCTGCTGTACTATCTAAAACTTTTTTTTGGTTTTCGTAAAATATTTAACGTTTTGAATATTTGGGTCAGGCGAAAAAATAGTGGCCTTCAAGTTATTATAATGATATCAGTTGCAGGCAGGCAGGCACAGGATATGGCGTATCAACAAATGTTTTGAACAGAATATTAAAATATGTTGAAAAAAATGGAAACAATATCGGCAATGGTTTCGGTTTCAGAATAACAAAATGTACTGCTCGGGGTTGAAGTAGCGGCAAGCGAGCTGAAATTGCGTATAAAACGATAATTTAATTTTGAGTTAATATTTTGTTTACTTTCGATCTGTCAACTTGTCTTGAAACAAAATCTGTGACAAAAATTTCAAACGCTACTTGCATTCAACTTTCTTTTCTCTCAATTTTCTCTCTTTCTATGGTCTATTGTTTTTGTCCTAGAACAAAAAACCGAACTAAACGCTTTCGTTCTTTCTTCTCATCTTTCAATGTTCTCAAGAGACGACTTTCATTTCTAGCTCCACGAAATAAAGGGAGAAAATAAAAAGAATCCACACTGAAAATAAAAAAAGACATGTAAAATATTTAATGCAAATCAAGTAGTTTGAATGAATGCTGCAAGAGTATTTTTTGTGAATCCGGCTTTAGTTTAGAACGATACACCAAGTATATAAACCATTATTATGCACAAGGGCGAATGAAGCAAAGCGTGAAATGAAAAGAGCGAAAAAAATGTATAAAGAAATGTGTGCACACTTTCTTTTCTTCTTTTTATATGCAAACTCTTCAAAGAATCAAATATGCATGACGGGTTGTGTTTGGTGAAGCCCCTCTGGGAAATGTGAATTGTCTTGACTTTTTTTTTCTTGACTCCCTCATCATCATGTGTTATCCTCGTGTGTGTGTGCGCTTTCGTTTTTTTAAAAGTGAACGAATAGAAAGTAGAAAAATTTCCCATTCCTTATTTCGGGCAATCATTGAGAAAAAAATTGGAAAAGGTGTGCACACATTTGTTCGAAGCCGATATGAAAATTTTCACACCAAAAGCAAACTGTAACAGTTCAGGTTTGGGTCTCGAATGGGACGCTTTGTAGCAATTTCCAAAATCCGGGATGTGGTGGTATCCGGGTAACGGAAAGAATTTCCATACCGGCTTAAAAAGTAAATTTATATGTGTAGCTGAGTGAATGTATGCAGATGATTATGAAGATGTGTACTTAGCCGAGCAAATAATGCATATAGTATATAAAATTACTGTTGAACAGGTTGAAAGAATGTAGATTCCGTAGCGCCGTATAAGCGATCGATAGACACAGATATTTATATTGTGAGCGAGTGAGTGTTAGTATGGACGTAATTCTAGAAGTGTGTATAACAAGTACATTGTTTTTTTTCTGGTAGGAGGTTCAAGGAACTTGAAGGCTATTTTCCGTTGTTTCAAGACAAGTAAAAAAGAAATTATGTACATATACTTATTATTATTATATGATGCTCCATTATGAAAGGCGTGTGTGTGGTTGTTTGCGTGTATGTCTAATGAGTCTTGCTGTCGGTTTGATGTGTCTCGCGAAAGACAAACAGATGTGGGAGAGGTGGAGGATGATGGGAGAAGAGTGCATTTGGGGAGATGGGGCAGATGGCGAAAATATCAAGTGTCATTTCATGAAGACGAGTACGAAGCAGAAAAAGCTAGAAAATTGCACCACTGACAAGGAGGATGGCCAAAACCCTCCGCAATATTTTCGCTTGAAAATTGCAGGGAAGCTTTAGAATGGCCTACTGAATATGTGTGTCCAATATTACGTTCTAACACTCAACCGTTTTCGCGTAATTAATTTGCAAAGATAGCTCAATTAGAGCCCACTTTGCGTAAGGTGCGTACCAAAAAGTATGTACATATATACGTTCAGGAATGAATGCATAGATCAACACAACACTCACGTCTCGTATGATGTGTATGGAATGCTCCATATTATTTGAGTAATGCTGAAAGTGTACATTAAAGTGTTTAGAAAAGGTTACAATTTTATGAGTTGCAATTCAACTGAATAGTAATTAAATTATATTACACTTCAATCACAATCGTATTAATGTATTAATACCATGATAACATTGTATCACAAATATTATTATTATTAATGTAATAATACTATTATTCAATTTTTATTAATATTATTATTAATGTACAATTACTATCACATAATTACTTTAATAATGATTATTAATATGGTTATTATTAATAATGATTAAAGGATCATTATTAAAGTAATTATGTGATAGTAATTGTACATTAATAATAATATTAATAATAATTGAATAATAGTACCATTACATTAATAATAATAATATTAATAAAAATTGAATAATAGTATTATTACATTAATAATAATAATATTTGCGATACAATGTTATCATTCTAAACACTTTAATGTACACTTTCAGCATTACTCAAATAATATGGAGCATTCCATACACATCATACGAGACGTGAGTGTTGTGTTGATCTATGCATTCATTCCTGAACGTATATATGTACATACTTTTTGGTACGCACCTTACGCAAAGTGGGCTCTAATTGAGCTATCTTTGCAAATTAATTACGCGAAAACGGTTGAGTGTTAGAACGTAATATTGGACACACATATTCAGTAGGCCATTCTAAAGCTTCCCTGCAATTTTCAAGCGAAAATATTGCGGAGGGTTTTGGCCATCCTCCTTGTGAATGATATGGCCGTAGAAATATAAGTAAACTAGCTATGTAATATAGGATAAAAAAATCGATAATATTGGATCATGTCGACTTCCTGGAGTTTTTTTTTCAAAGTACCACAGAAAACTTGTAATTGTATCACAAAAAAATAAATTGTTCAATAAATGACAAGAGTGAGAAAAACGAATATTTGTGGTGTATGTATAAAATGAATTAGATGTAGGAATGATTTGGATTATAATGGCCTTTGAGTGATTTTTGTAAATAAAATTATTCCCAAAAGCTCGAAATTATTAATTATCGTAATACCTACAAAATACTATAACATGTCATGAAGGTATTGGATCTACCAGTGAAACGCACATTAGAATTTGTAAACATGTGAGTAGTGTCGTTAATAACATGCATATAGTCAATTAATAATTTACTAAATTTTAACTAGGACACAATACTTAATAATCTGTAAATACATATGTAAATATTGTAGATTTTTTAGGAAAATGACACAAAATGTGAAAGCTGATATGATAGGTGCTCGCAAATGATAAAGATTGATGTTTTTATCGTCAAGTACGTACAATTTTGTACACTAACATAAAATTATTGATGGTGAAAGTATCTCATACATTTTCTGTAAGTTGTTAGAACTAATTGTAGATATTTGTATGTAGAACATAATTACTAGAATTACTTATAATGACAAGACTAACTGCAGTAGAAGTAGCTTGTCTATAAACTTTATATTGTGATTTGTAATCGAGTTACTAACGTATATGAAAGTAATACGGACATTTTTATGAAGAGGAGGCGTACTAATTTGTAGATTATGCGGACGGAAATGACCAGACTAATAATATGCGTAAAGTTAATGTTAGAAATACGCAATCCAATCTCAGTAGTCATATTTGTACGTATCATTACATTTTTTGTATATATGATCAAAATATTTGAGATGCTAAATGTAGACAAATGACCTACTATTCCTGAAAACGGAAGGCTTCGCAAGTTTTTTTCCACATTTCGCGCATAATTGGTACATGGAAGCAGGTCACTAAATAGTATCCAAATCGCGAAAGAACAGCCCTCAAACATTAATAAATCGAAAAATAAGGGCATTTTTTCAGAAATCGTTTGTGTGCTCTGTAGCCCACGAAACTTGACCTAGAAATCCCAAATTTGGCACAGTGGTGTAACACACAATTCCCCAGAATGCGATTTTTGAGTTTTTAAGGAAAGCCAAATAAACAAAAAGTTTTGGCGGGAAAACTATTTAATTCAAAAACGGTAAAACATTTTTAATACCCGACAACGGGAGCATAATTAGGACCTAAAACTACGTTTTTCACGTTATTTACAATAATACTAAACTCAGTAATTTGCCTAGAATTTGAAATTAAATATAAAAAATTTGGTACCAGAACACAATTTTGACACCAAAGTCCTACAATATCATAGAATCGACTCCAATTATGTTAAACTTTGGTGTCAAAATTGTGTTCTGGTATCTAAAATTTTTATTTAATCGCAAATTCTGGGCAAATTATTGAGTTTATTAGTATTATAAACAACGTGAACAACGTAGTTTTAGGTCCTAATTATGCTCCCGTTGTCGGGTATTAAAAATGTTTTACCGTTTTCGAATTAAATAGTTTTCCCGCCAAAACTTTTTGTTTATTTGGCTTTTCTTAAAAACTCAAAAATCGCATTCTGGGGAATTGTGTGTTACACCACTGTGCCAAATTTGGGATTTCTAGGTCAAGTTTCGTGGGCTACAGAGCACACAAACGATTTCTGAAAAAATGCCCTTATTTTTCGATTTATTAATGTTTGAGGGCTGTTCTTTCGCGATTTGGATACTATTTAGTGACCTGCTTCCATGTACCAATTATGCGCGAAATGTGGAAAAAAAGTTGCAAAGCCTTCCGTTCTCAGGAATAGTAGGTCAAATGCCATTTTGTTAATGATTTTTTTTGTACCGTGAGAATTACTTGGATAACCGTAAACGTAAATAAGCAAATTGACTAATCGGAATAGCTTTTGTCGTTTGTGAAACGTATTTATGTAAATATAATTTTTAAGAAATTAAATTGATAGCGAATTATTGTGCGAATCTCGCTGCTCTCCTATGTTTAGTATTACATTTAGCTATAACATGCTATTGATACGGATATTTTAAAAACATAATTTATCATTGAGGTTAACATTACTAATAACTGTACCATACCTTTTTGTCATTTTCTTACCAAAAAGAATTATTACTGTAGGATTAAAAACGGAATCAATAAATTTTTACATATATATTCGTTTCAGAACATTCTTCGCATTCGCTTAAATTACCTAATTGATTCATCATTTTTCTCCTTCCAAACTACGAAACCCGTTTGTGTTTGAGCGACTTTTGAAGCTTTGGAAGCTGCAAACGACGCCGAAATGATTTTATGAAATTTTAAAAGCACAAAATGTAACTTTTAATAGAGAGAATTATTCTTGTTTTGTTTATAACAACAAAAAGCTGTTCTTGCATCTCGTTCTAGTATGCATACAACGGCTATTAGATTCATTTATTTGTGTCACTCAAACCTACCGTTTCCTCAGGTCATTTTCTCAATTGTAATCCGCCGCTTTCTACGTCATTTCGGGGTTGATTGGACATTCATTTAATCAAATATGCGTTGAAAACTCGCATCATTTTGTACACACAAAACATTTAAATGTAACGGAACGGAAGGATTATCTGTTGAAAACATGTGAACTTTGAAATCTGTAGATGATATGTAAACACAACAGTTTATATTTTATTGAGATAACCAACTAATCTGAATATATAAAATGTACAGTTCTCAGAATTGTTATTGCTGTCATTACCAAAAACAGTATTGACCACAACAAAGTTGAATCGTAAGCTACCTAGTTACATGCTGATGCAGGGGTCACTAATTTGCCCCTTAACGCAAGCATTTGAAGAAGTCATGACAATATTACATGTATTTAGAATTCTAAATGCATGTAGTATTGTTCATATTTACCTTTTCCATAATACATTCATATTTAATCTACCGAACCTGATTGTAGGGTACCTAGGAGCCATTTTGTTGCGTGTGTCGGAAAATAAAAATAATTATACGGCGGTATCATTACGCAAGAATTTACACGTTCGTCATAGTATTTTCTTACATTTTTTCATAATGCATCACTTCCACAAGTGTAAAGAACGACATCTTCTAACGCATCGGATGACTACATTTTCTTTGTTCCATTTCAGCCAACTTTCACAAATCTTTCAACAGAGCGCATTGGAAAAAGTGAAAGTTTTATCCTTGACAGTCATCGTGCACATTGTACAGCTTTCAGGTATACCGCATTCTCTACAACAATGATTTTGTATGTGGTTACCAATTTAAATTAAATTATTTAATTCTTTCGACTTTTGAAAATCCAAATTTCTTGACAACTTGAGCCAACTGGTAGCGATAATCAGGACTCGAAAGTAGTAAAACGTTATCGTTCCAATTTTGGTAATGTGGGTAACATATACAATTAGTCAAAGTATTTTATAAGAAAGTATGAAAAGACGCCATTGACTGGCAAACTTACGAAAACGAGTCTCATGGCATTCCCCACTTGAATACATTGCATTTGGAATCCCATTTCTTCGGATTCTTGTTAACGTCATTTGCAAAGACTTTGGAGTTTAGACTTCTATTGTCGAGTTAATAAAACTATTATTGTATTGTCACAACATGATAGAATCCTACCGCAGGGTGCATAGGAAATAATTAACCAAAGCGCCGAAACTCGTATTAAGTGGTGCGAGTAAATTGTAGTAGGTGGAGGTCTTAGAGGCACTTGACTTCGTTTGCAATTTATGGTGCTTTAAATGTCTTGTTAAATATATGTAATGTGTATAGTTTGAGAGTTTGATTTTTCGGTTACATGTAGCAACCGATTACTACCGGCATTCACCCAAGCGTCAAGAATGCTCGTCATTCACTACTTCGCCCACGATTGAATCATGATGACCATCGATCAACATCCATTCCATTGCTGATGTGAGAGAGTAAATCTCTGTATAGCTTGACATTGCGTGAATTTTGCCTTACTCATTCAGCATTTCAATCTGAATATATTTTGTACTGTACAGAAATATGAATCAATGTGAATGAGCTTTGTCGTAGCAACTGCGGTTGCTGGTTACACCAGCCAGAGAGTACAGAAAGATTACAAGAAATTCATTGATTGACAGATTTACATCTTATCTCGCATTCTCATGAAAATATTGGACATTTTTCCTCTTCGTCACATCCACGCTCACGTACACAAACACGGTTGAGCCATGTACCATTATGCCGAGGAGTCATGCAAGCAAGTTTTGTGTGACGAGCTGCTTGGACTTAATAGAAGAATGGGAGAAGGATTGAATTGTGTAATGATTTTTATATAATGCGGAAGTTGATAGTGCGGTCTGGAATTGCTCTGCAGTGGACAATTTCCACATCCGGCACAAGGATTTTTTCTGTATGTTGTGACGTTTGCAGAAATATGAAATGGGAGAAAGTTGTGAATGTATACATACACTTCAAGGAGAGTTGTAGGTAAACCAAAGAAACAACTACTGCATCAAAACTCCAACCCAAATTCACTTAATAAAACTAGTGTCAATATCAAACATGATGAACCGATCATGATTAGCGCTGTTATGCAGGCAATCTGATTAGAAAAGAATGTTTTACATGCATTGCGCATACAAACATGGACAGTTATAGGTACGGTTTGTTCATTCAGTTTTTCGGAATCTCAAATGAATGTGGAACTTGCTGGTATGCTATATATTTACATGCTAGCGTAGATATTTTGGAAAATAGCTTTTGATTTGACAAGGTAATCTCCAAAGGTGAAAGTCTAACTGCAGTTTCTTTATCGCTTTGTTTTGTGTTATCTGTACCCCAGGCTGTCACTACTAAAGGTTCACACGTAACGTATTTGTAGTGCTCGAACGCCAACTGGAAAATGAAATGTTTCTGGATGGGTAATGTTCAAGAAGGTACGTTCACTTCAAGTTTTTTGTACCAATATAGCTTGTGTCATAATGAAGATGGAGAATTCAGCATCAGCAGTTGACTATTTCAATTAAATAGTGCGAACAAACTCAACTCTCACCTCGAAACTTTCCCCTCAAATCAAAGTATAACCGTGTATATTGTAGGAAGCAGATTGGTTAAAAAATATTGATTACGAGAACTATTCTTACAAGCAGTGAGTAAAGCTCCTGCAAATTTTGTGAATGCATGACTCATTCCATAAGGCAACTTCTCCCAGACAAGATACTGCTGACTGTACAGTTCACTGGCTTGTTGTGGCGAGACCAAAAAAATCCTTGCCAGTGAAAGATCAACTTCTAAGGGAGCAGTGCTTGGTTCAGTGTCACTTGTGTGAGAGCGAAAAAGGAAACTATTTGAAAAATCAACTCGTAATATTCAACCTCTAGAAATATTTAATTGTCCCTGTCTCATAAAACAATCCGAAATGGCTACAGAAAATGGTTTGGTAAGCTTGATACTTTCGATTTACTTTTTAAATATTGAAAACATTGATAAATATCTCTGGGTTAATTATTAACATTTTTTAGGAACCTACTCTCGTTCCTGCGGCAGAATTCGACGCAAATGCAGACGCCAAAGCCTTGAGAGGGGCGATGAAAGGTACTTAAATATTCCGTAATTTGGCTAATTACTTATCAAACTTCCATAATAAATATAAAACGTTTAAAAAACAAATGTTTCAACTCGGAAGGTTTTGGCACTAACGAGACTACAATCATTCAAATTCTTACGAATCGGTCAAACGCACAACGGCAAACTATAAAAAGAGCATTCCAGTTGCAATTTGGCAGGGTAGATTTTCAATAACCAATTTATAAGGATGCGTCTATCGCGAAATGGTAAAAGTCTTAAATTGGTTTTCCTGTTTTAAAAGAATCTAGTCGACGATTTGGAAAGTGAACTGAGGGGAAAATTGGAGAAGCTGATACTGGCATTAATGGAAACTCCTGCAGCGTACATGGCAAAAGAGCTGCAGAATGCAATGAAAGGATTCGGAACTGATTGTGATGCTTTAACTGAGGTAGCCTCAATCAAATAACACTTAACAATTACATTTGAGATTCTGCAAGAAACTGAAGTTATATTTAATAAATTTACTATGTAGGTATTATGCACTAAAACAAATGAAGAGATAAAGCAAATTGCCGAAATGTATAAGAAGTGGTACCAAGTCAAGTTGGAGGATGCTTTCGAGGACGAGAAAGAGATCGAAGGAGAATATAAGAGACTTCTCCTTCTTCTCTTATCGGTAGAGTGAATAATAATATGTTATTGTAGTCATGGAAGTCCGCCTAAAGCAAACTTTGTGCTGCTATTTAATATGATGTAACCGAGCAACATTTTTATTATAGGGAGTTCGAGATGAAACGGCTACAGATCCAGACAAGGCCAAGGAACAAGCAGAAAAGTTGTATGCTACAGGTAATGATATTATGCATTCGTACTATTTAATAATGATTACATAACCTCAAAGCAAGCGTTGGAAATTATAAATTATAGGGGAAGGAAAGTGGCAAAGCAACCCGGAAATATTTGTTGATCTACTGGCTCACGAATCATTAGATCAGCTTCACATGATTTTCACGGAATATGAGCGGCTCAGCAATAAAAAGGTGTACGAAAACATTGAGGCAGCGTTTACGGGAAAAATGAAAACCGCTGTTATAACTATTGGTAATTATAATTTGCAAAGCGCATTTTAGACCTATATTACATTTGAGTTTTGTTATATTATTTCATAAACTTTTAATCAATTTCGCAGTAAAATGTGCATTTGGGAAAGTCGAGTACTATGCTGAAAAGCTTGAGATGGCAATGAAAGGTAAAACTGTATTGACTGAAAACTGTTTTGTGATTTAATTTAATTTATGGTACAATGACAATCGTTTTATAATTTTCAACAATATATTCAACCCCAGGTTTAGGAACGGATGATTCTACGCTCATCAGGATCGTGGTTTCCAGATGTGAAATCGATCTAGGAAACATCAAGAAGGTGTACGAAGACACCTACAAGAAGTCGTTGTACTCAGCTGTGGAGTCTGAAACTTCGGGCGACTACAAGAAGGCCATTTTAAACATTATTGGCGCATAAAATATTGTTTTAAAATTTTTTTTGAGTGTTTACGTATGTATGTACGTATATTATACTCACTCGCATTCTACTTCTCATTAGCAACGTCATTCCGCATTTTACATTTAATTGAAACACCATCACATTGAATAATGAAGATGTTTGTGCAGTTTTCGGTCGCATCATGAAAATCTTTAAGCCAATTTCAACTTTCATATAAATTAAATTACACTCTGTAAAATGTATCATCATTATTACAGCAGCAGCAATAACTCTAAGATGATCGATGGGCGAATTGTACACAATATGTAGATTCAGAATAAATTCAAGTGCCGACGCTACAGACAACAGAACTATAAAAGTTCATTGATTCATATAAAAGTTGACAATGTCATTGCCTAACGTTCTGAAACTTGATAAGTTCCAAAACCGTGGAGTCAGTTTATTCAGAAAGATCGAATGAATTTATTTGGCTGTATTTGTCTTAAGTTTATTTACAAATGTAAAGAAGACATGCTTCATAATTCTTCAACCTGCAAACTTAAGTCTTCAACTTTATTCTCACCTTTCAGCTTGTGTAATGATTGCTTGCAGTGCAATGAGAATCAATGGCGTGGAAGAGTTCACAGGACAGACCCATTTTCAAGGAAAAATTATTGTCACTAAAGCATTGCAATTCTTGTTCACTAAAAAAACAGGTGTTTTCACATCATTTTATTGCAAATAATTTGAATTTATTGTCGCTATTAGATTTTGTCTGGATTAATTGTCTGTGACTCGAGAATGCTAATTGAGAGGTATGCATAACTATTTGAAAAATTAATTGAAATGAGAAAATTCTTGAAGCTGGATAGTCCTGAATTATAGCGTTCATCGAACATGTACATTTAACAATGCGCGCTTACATATTACCATATATCATCAGAATGTACACAACTTTTTCTAAACCAAATGTATCACAAATTTTGCTGAGAAAGTCAACTACGTTTCTTCATTGTTATGTAACATAGTGCGTCTAAATAAATCTCAGGGTGTCGTGACACCATTTTAAGTCGATTGTTACCACTTGATACCAAATTCATAATTGTACTTATCTTATCCACGCAATCCAGGATAAACTATGAGTACCAAATCAATCAATTCATTCGTGTCAACATTCTCGAGATATGACTGACCATCACTACAGAATTGGGTCAATGTGTTTGCAGCGTGCCTAATTATAACAAAGTTCCGGTTCCGAGAATGAAATATTATTTTGCTGATAATTCCTACGTCCCTAGTTTAGTGTGGTTGAAATATTTTTTGAAAGATATTCATTATATATATTTTGGTGTTCAAGTATCGCTGCGTCTGTAAAACGACACCCATTGTATTCTCCCCGTTCACTGTGATATTAAAAACACATGTAAACCTCAAGTGGTGTACGGTTAAAGTAGAAACTGGACGTGTGGATTGTTTGTAGATATAATAGTGCAATGAAAAATTAAGGGTCCCATCTCTTTGGAAACTAACTTCAAGTAAAAGCATTACTATAATTTTGGACTTCTATTTTTTCATGCTCCAATACTAGTGCGAAGTCTTGGAAGTATCGTCATTCGTTTTTTGGCGTTAGTAATCAGTAATCAACGTAGTAAAACATTAATCAATTATTAATTATTTACAACATACAAAGAGCAAGCATTTATCTTTGTACGGACATCACCCTTCACAAAGCATTAAGTTGTTTCAAACTGGATTCATGTCCCATGAAATACTTGTATTAGTGTGCAATGATAATTTGAAATTTATTATTCTGCTAACTGACGCAACTGCTTAATGACTTGTTGGATATTACAGTATTATATTTGGTTACTTATTGTTAGTTATTTCGTACAATTAATTTGTCTGCAAGATGACTAAAATTATATATCGAATCAATTTGGGAAATTGTTGAGAGATGCAATCGATCTATTCATAGTTTATGTCAAAATACAGCCAAGTTGGTCTTTACGGCGTCTAAATGCGACTACATAATTACATGATGTGCTCCACTATTACGCAATTCAATTTACTATATGCTATTAAATTTTTATCGGAACCAGCATGCACGGATTTTATCGTGTGACGTGACGTGTGGACCTGAGCTCAAATTGTATTAAGAAGCATTTTCTGATGGCATTGTAGACGGAACATCAAATTGTACGACTGGGCAACAATGTGACCTGTCGTAGCACCAAACCCATTGAATTGACATCACCTTTCCATAGCACATATCTCAATAACAAATGTTTATTTAATCGCTGAATGATCTGCTGAATGCAAATAATACAAAGGTTTGTTAATATTGACCTCTTATGATGAATAAATAATGTTTTGTGACTAATAATCTAATCCTCCAGCGTAAGGCTTTACAGGGCAAAATTGTAACTACGTCCAATCGACGGTGATTTTCAATGAAGGTTAATGGATGGCAAGGTGATAAGAAATGAAATGTAATTTGGAACGCCTGACTGGCAGCATCAGTAAGTTAGCAGCTTCAATACTTAAAATGCATTAAAAGAAGTTTGCTGCTTACGAAATTAGGATTCTGTTGCGTAATCACAGTACATCGAAAAATTTATCACTATTATATTTTAATAAAATAGCCGTAATTTATTTACAGAAATTGAAATATGTTTGTTCTTTACGCTTTTTAATCTGTACATCCATTATAATTTACATATATGCATTAAAATGATGCCTTTGGTTACAATACGCATTTTATATTTTAATAGTAAAACTACAATCAGCGTATTTACGAACAACCCGTTGCGAAATTAGAATCGCTAATCTGTTTAGTTGACAGTCGCACCCAATTGTAAAATATAATTGCAACTGTCGAATTTGAGTACACATACTCTTTTACAGTCTTATTCTCCATGTAGCAAAGCTAAAACCACTGCAGTACACACATATGTGCCTCCCAAAGTAGTTCTTAAAAATTTAAATTCGAACTTATGATTTCAATAGTAATATTTTTACTAGCAAACAACTTAAAAAACTTAAAGGGGCATGTTTCAATTATGTTCTGAATTTATAGAAGCAAAAATATTGTACTCAAGGTGATAACGACGATGTTAATAAATACGTAGCATGCATTGAAACTTTCAATTTGAAAATGTTATCTTTAATACTTTTAAAAGTTGTGTATGGGAAACAGTGGAAATCACGGTGTAATCAGTAGCATATTTATTAATCAAACGAAAAACTCAGAGGTCCCATCGGTATGGAAGGAAACTGCAATTTGAAGCACAACAATAAAGTAATACATTCGATTTCTGGCTAACGAAAGCAGCAAACCATTATGATAATAATAATAAATTTGGGTTTATTGTCCGTTTTATTTGATTTTATAAGGCACCTGATAAGAAATTAAATTGCTTATCGACATTATATCACTTGTTTATGGTTCATTTGTCTGATAATATCTGGTGTGCCTGTACGCGCACCCAATATTACATTACAACACATTTTCTAGCTGGACCACTCATATTGTTATACAGCGACATATACCTGTGCTCAATTGTGTCAAACAAACATTTTCTGCACACGGCACAATCATTGATAAACTGTCATTCACAAAAACATCAAGCTTATCGAGACCGCAAAATGCCACAGAAGAGTAATGCAAGCGTGATTACATGCATAAGCAGATCGATTCCGTCCTTGTACATGTACAGAGATCCTCTAAAACCTCACAACAACCTACAGCCGCACAATTAATAAAATTGTTGTAAACTGCACATTAAGTAAATAAAATAAATAATCATTCACAAAACCCATCATGAAGCGCTGGCAAAAATCTTACATTACTACCAACCTATATAGGCTGATAGAAAGGACAACGTGCGGCACTGAATTGTTAGCACGCTTACAGTCGGAAAAATTCTTGGAAGGGCAGACGTGGAGAAAATTGTAAGTATTAAAAATACTTATCTTAATGTTGCCATACGTTGACTTTCATTGCTTTTAATATGAAATATTTTATTTCCGGAATGACCAAACAGACGTCCAAAGCAGAGGATCTTGAAACGTCGAGTGTGCTCTACGAAATAGTACAGACAAGAACCAGAGGATACGAGTCATTGGCAAAAACGCTACTGGAAACGAGACAAACGGGAGCCTTCAAGATACTGATGGAAGGATTCAAAGAAAACGGTATAATTTCTCCTCTCAAAACTTGCAACATTTCCATTGACGCACAAGCCATGCTATCTGCCAAAGTCAAGTTTCAGGACTTGAGCCTCACGCTGAAGGATGTGTTTAAAGACATCAAGGAAGAAGATGTATGTGATCTCATGAACGGTGGCCAGCATGACCACGAATATCTGGAGTGCTTTGTGTATCAAGACAAAAACTTTACCCTTGCTAATGATAACCTTCCATCAATCTCTGCCCTATACATCCCAAGACTGCTATCCAACAGAGTGACGCTCAATCCTGACATCTTTAAACATGAGTGTGCCGACATTTTTGTTTTCAAGGACATTGATCGATCTGAGCTAACCTCACTTGCAAGGCCGAACGGTACCTCCACCTTTGCAAAAAAATGGATGAAATTACTTCCAGATTCATTTACCTGGAAGACTACGTCGACTGGGAAGATATTCGAACCGCTGCCCAAGATCCGATACACTTGATAAAATATGAAGCCAGTACTCAACAGTTCATCATCGAAGAAACTTCAGGGACTTCCAATGAAATTGAAAACTATATTGATCGAAAGAATGTTGGTGAAGATCTATACATTTCTGAAGACGCATTTCTGACGAAAGTCCACAAAGATGACTCCCCGTCTGGCTACTGCATTTGCGATACGCCAGGTATGGGAAAATCGACCCTTCTCGTTTCCCTGGCCAGACAAACAAGAGATAAATATCCAAATCGGATAGTGCAATACATTGAGTTGCCAAGATTTATGGAATATCAATCTCGGTGTTTGCCAGCTGACGATGCAGATCCCTTCCATGTGTTAACCGGATACGCCGCCCCCTCGCCAATCGCAAAATCTCTGTTAGAAATGGCCGTTAGGAAAGGATACACCAGTCTCGAAGTATTTTTCGACGGCTACGACGAAATAACGGATAAGTATCTGCTTAAAGCCCAACGTCTTATTCGGAATCTAAGGACTACATCCACAGGCAACGTAAAGTTATATATTGCGTCCCGCCCACATTTCCGGGCCCATCTACAGAAGATCCTGGGAGTTATTGCGTACGATATACTCCCATTCAACTATAAAAACCAAATCGACTTTATGGTGAACTTTTGGCAGCAGAATATTGATGGCGCAGTACAAACAAAACTACACGACTTTGCTCAAATTTGCTTGCAGGAGATGAGGCAAGCTATTTCTGAGAAAGAACGGGACATTTTGGGAATTCCCCTACTGTGTTTTCTACTTGCACAGAATAATCTCGAGAAAGCTAGGCGGTTTCAGAACCAGAGAAGAAAACATGCTCCCGACACCGTTTCCAAAAATGCGTCATACGTCCATGAAATGTACAAAACTTTATTGACACCCAGCTGTCCCTTACAAAGTGCAAGCTTGTTGAGTCTGGCGTTGAACCATCCGAGCTGGCATTGGAAATGGAAAAGATTAAATCCTTCCACGTGTGGGAAGCACTGAAGCTCATCTTTGGAGTCTCTCGACCTGGACGTTCCCATGTCCAGCATTTTGTCAGTAGGACTATTAGAGATTAGCGACATCGGTAATCAAACTGCAACTAAATTTTTCCATCGTACAATGGCAGAGTTTCTGGTGGGCGAGTATTTTGCGGAAGTACTGGCAGGCACAAGATTCCAAAAACTTGGTGATCTGGAAGATACAGAAATTTGGACAAGGTTTATTATATCCAATGCACTTGACTCCGCATTAAGTAAGGACCATTATTACGGTTTAATGTATTACCACTCACACGTATCTTTCCATACAAATAGAAGCATACGCATACATAAATTCTGCAGACCCGAAATTGTGTACTTTCTGGATGCACATCTCAAGCAACGCGTAGCTGTAAATGTAGACAGCATTGTGGCTAGTGCTCTTGTATCTTCCCTCACGTCGGCCCAACTTTACCAATTGTTACAGTCAATCGTTGTTTCAAACAAGCGCTATTTACTTCAGTTCCTCGCCAATGTTTTGAAAGCAACAAACCCAACCCACCTGCGTGGCTACAAAGACTTTCTTTTCCGAAAGTCAATTGTCTTGGAACTCCGGAACGAGAA